>JAXCHB010000108.1:8720000-9017500 GCA_036926305.1 Uropetala carovei
AGATAGGTTTTGGTGTTCTTAGGAATCGCCAAGTCTAACCCGCCGTATTTTTTTAAAAGCAGTTGTCCTTATAATAAGATTTTAATTCGCAAAAATGTCAGGTGATGGTTTCTTCTCGTCGAGTCATCGTGATGGTCGTATAATTCCGTTAGTAAGCAGAACTTTTGGCTAATTTACTTGTTTTTGCGAACTGTTTTATTAAAAAATTTAAATCCTCAAAGTTAGTTATTATCTGGTCGATTTAATTAGTGATCCCGATATTAAGTTACTGTTACTATAATTTAGCCCTTTTCTCCTAGCTGAAATTAGAGTAATTACCACTCATCGAAAATATCCTAATTTTGAAGAAAAATGCCACAAATACATATGATTTTGGCTGAATGATTCATAGCCTTTTCCAATGCTACCTGAAGATGCTACGTTGCGGTGTTGGAGGATTTTTTTGCGAAATCCTTGCGCTAGTTTTACTTCCTTCGTCGAAGATGAAAGTAAGCTAATTCCGCGAGTTTGCTATTTTCGAATTTATATAACCTCTACCTCTTTTAATTTTTCAACGCAAAGCGCCAAGATGAACCCTATAGCAATGTACGTGTAAGGTTACGGCGTACTTAGTAATTGCACGCGTTACTAAAAATGAGTCAAGATCTATTGTAAGCATTGATTCAGATCTATTCGCTTAATAAAGGATTATTTAAAGTAAAGTTAATACGTAATTCTAAACAGTTGTTTGAGTATATATTTAACCGAATGAGCCGTAAACATTGTTGTAATCCGCGAGCTCGAAGACTGGCGTTTAACAAGTGAAGGATAATCATTTTGAACACTTTCTTGATGGAAATTGCGGAATTGTGTGCTGCCAACAGGGCCGCCCCAACAGAGGTGCGGGGCTCAGGGCAAATGGACCTATGCGGGGCCCCGTTATCATTAACCGCCAAATTAAATTTCGACTTTCCTTACTGTAATGTAGAAGCGCGGGACCTCTGAAATCGCGGGGCCCGGGGCAGTCGCCCCGATTCGCCATTCCCTAGGGACGGCCCTGGCTGCCACCGACATCAGGAAATCTCATTTTGCGTTGTTTTCACGGATGACCGAAAATATAGATATTTGAAGAAGTCAACAAGAGATTCAGCAAATTTCAGAATTTTAAATAAAAGTAACTTAGAGCACAAGAGAGTAGAATTTTGGAATATTAATTTCTCTGGAAAAACTTATATGAATTTTCTCGTAAGGTATGGTTTCTCAAATTCTCTTATTTTACCTTGTGCGTTACGTTCTCCCGAGTAATTGGGACTCACCTTATCTCCCCTTAAAAGCATCGGATATCTTCCAAATAAGATCTTAACACAAATAATTCGGATTTCAACGTTAATTTTGCGACTTGACTCTCATGAGCACATTTTTATATTCTTTATATTTTCGAGTTTTCTTTTATAAATCATTAAATTTAGTCTTTATAATAGGGTCAAATCTGAAAAAGCGAATAAAATGACTGAGCCTTAGTTCAACTTTTTCCCGCTTTTTGAGCGATGGGAACAAACAGATGCGTTTCACATAAATAAATGAATAAATATAAATGTTCGTATGCATGTAATTGTTTTTATATCAGTTTGGTTCGACGAGTTCGACTTTGTCAGCACTGCGTAAATTGGTGTTATGCGAAAAATCTAATTCCTTTTTCATTCGATCGGAATCCATTTCATTTATTTATGATGAATGGGCTAGAATCCGAAAAAAAGTGGCGTTCCCTTTTATTAGAAATGTCATCGTAATTAATTTCAAGATCGTTATCGATTCGTCTTGTCAGCCGTCACTGATAAATTCAAAAGTTTTCAGGGAATAAAATTGTTTGTTCGCAAAAGACATCAAATATGTCTAAATTATCAATTGATTTTGTGATCGATGCTGCGATAAAGAATCTGGCAACTTTTTCTTTTTTGTAATACGTATAAGGGAGTTTGGTTGAAGATATATATATTTGCTTGATTTTCGTTTCCAAGAGCGGAGTAGTTGAGAGTTACCGTTTCAACCTGCGGGTGAGTTCATAAAATTTCTTGCGTTGCGATTTTTACAGTACGCATAAATTAATAGATATATATATTTGCTTGATTTTCGTTTCCAAGAGCGGAGTAGTTGAGAGTTACTGTTTCAACCTGCGGGTGAGTTCATAAAATTTCTTGCGTTGCGATTTTTACAGTACGCATAAATTAATAGATATATATATTTGCTTGATTTTCGTTTCCAAGAGCGGAGTAGTTGAGAGTTACTGTTTCAACCTGCGGGTGAGTTCATAAAATTTCTTGCGTTGCGATTTTTACAGTACGCATAAATTAATTTTCCATAAGATATTCTATTTCCGATCCCTTCGTCTCAGCCCTGCGCTTCCTTTTTTTTTATTGGTTTCTCCGCTCACAAAAAATGTTCTTCTCCTATTTCCTTACGGTTTCATTTAATTTCGTTTCCTTATTTTTTTTTCTCCCAACTCATCCTTTCTCGTTCTTTCCCTCTCTCTGTCTCTCCATTTCACTCCCCTTTCCTCAATTCAAAAGGCAGAAAGAAAAAAAAAGTCGACCAAATTGCTTCGGAGAGTGACGTTTCATAATGGAGGTGGACGGGTTTTAGAGAACTGTCGTCCTCTTTATCTCTCCTTTCATCCCTTCCCACTTCTCCTTCTTCCTTCGCCCTCCTTTCCTCTCTTCCCCTTCGTCTCTCTCGTTCCATCTTCTCTACCTCCCTCACTCCTATTCTCTCTCCCCCTCTGCTCTACCGTCCCTCTTCTCCACCTCAGTCTCATCTAAATCCCTCTCTCCTACTCTCCCTCTTCTCTACCTCCATCTCTCCTATTTCTCTCTATCTCACCTCCCTCTCTTCTGTTCTCCCTCCCTCTCCTCTACCCTCTCTCTCTCTCTCTCTCTTCCTCTCTCCCCCCCACTCTCCCTCCCTTTTCCATACCACTTATTTCATACCCGCTTTCCCTTCACACCCGCTTCCTATTAATATACATACATACATACATACATATATATACATATATATATATATATATATATATATATATATATATATATATATATATATATATATATATATATATATGTATGTACACACACACACACACACACACACACACACACACACACACATATATATATATATATATATATATATATATATATATATATATATATATAAATACTATGGAAGAGGAAAGGTAAGTAAGGATATTTAGGGCAACTAGGTGTTGCAGGAAACCCAGTGAACACTTACCGGAAGTAGAGCCGCTGGGGTGTTGGAGAGACACAGTTGTAGAGGTTGGAGCTTTCGGGATGATCCCTTCGTCAGCACAAGAGAGACACCTAGTTGCCCTAAATATATATATATATATACATACATATATATATATATATATATATATATATATATATATACACACATATACCCACGCCCCTTTCTCCTCCGCCACCATATAACCCATTAGTTACCGTTGGCAGAGTGATGTGGGAAATGGAGTGGGTGAATAAAAAGACACGAGGTAGGGGCGTGTTCGCTTCGTGGTATAGGAGATGGAAGGATCGAGGTTGTGTGTGTGTGTGTGTGTGTGTGGAGGGGTCCTGAAGGGTTGGATAGTGTGTTGGTGAGGAGACATTTTTTTTCGTTCCGCATATTTTTTTTTAGGAAGATGGATTGATGGATGGAGAGGAGAGTGAAACATTTCGAATTTGATTCGGGAGTAATGGTCGAAATCCTTTTTTTTTCTACGTCGAACGGTTAATTTTTAATCGTGATCGTTAAGGTGGTTGGCGAACGGGTCGACCTCTTTATCTGGGTGGCCGTGTGAATGATCAAGGTAACTGCCTGTCGAAGTGAGTGTTTCTTAAACCCGTAATAGAGTCGCCAAAAATATTTTCGTTGAGTCTTAATACCGTCTTAATACAAATAACCCGCTCTGCTTATAACACTGGGGTTGCGTTATTAAAAAAGTTCCGTGTTACGTGAATCTTAGCTTTTTACATAGTAAAAGGTAGGTCGCGTTCCATATCCCACCAGAACCAAAATTCCCGAACTCCCTCTGTGATGCACATTTTGAGCAAATGGTGTCGATGTAGATCATCTAAATTTATAAACAAAGCAGTCAGGACCTCCGGCGCATCTATTCCTCGCTAACCAATCCGGAATCCCACTTCCCCGAAACGAAAAAGAACCATAATCAGCATTATCTGAATTTTTGGCGTTCTAAAACAAACTGTGCAGCAGTGAATCCGCGTTGCGAGGACCCGCACCATCGGAGTACTACGTGTGTATACAGTCACTCTTAACAGCCTGTCAAGTGCTGTTGGATCGTAGACTTTAAAAAGTATACAATTTTGAAAATTGTTATTCGTATTTATTTTATAACGAATCGCATGCGAGTTGTTAAGAGGAAAATAGGTCGCCGCGAACGGAATTTGGCTAACTAAAAAAAGTTAAGAACCACCGTACTTTAACCGTAAAACAGTCGAGCGAATTACATTCTCACATCAATTCGGCTGAGAAGCAATGGTCGATCGCTGATTCTGACGGAATTAAACGACTGCTATTTTGGGCTGTAAATCTGCACCTGTTTTTTGAAATACGCAAATCTTATTATGTGGTCACGGGAATCATTTTCGTCGGCCGTCAATTGGATACCTATAATTCATATAGTGAGCTCTTGAATTATTCATTTTCGAGTTAGATCGATACTGTATTTTAACCGCTTCCCCCTGTCGCTTGTCATTTGTCAGAATTTTAATCGCGCGCAGTTTTTGGAAAAGCGTCCGCTCGACCCATTTCCATTCTCATTTCTGCGTCGTTTTTCGGTTTCCTATCAGATTCCGTGTTCGGAAATAGTTATTCATTTGTTTCGTCGGTGAATACAGTTTTTTACATTTTTCTTCCTCCAAGAGACGTGTCGTTCAGCGTTAGTCCTATATCATAAGGGAGAATCGATATAAAATATTTTTTGACAGAAAAACTATCATCTTATCTCAGGGATGTATTAGCCTCAACCTCGTAAATAAAGGCATTTTTCTCTCTTTTCTTTCACAAACTCTCGACAAGGCAGCATTCCGTATCTAAAAGGTTGTGCAAAATTTTGGAGAAGTTTATTGTTTTGCTTTCTCCAAAATTTATGCATCTACGCATCCTTTTTTATGTCCAATCACGTCGCGACCCCCTATTATGACAGACGGCCTTATCCCGCCTCTTTTAACTTTCATCCATCTATCAATAAATGCAAAATGTGATTGGAATATTTAGAGAAAATTAGGATTTTTATCAATATTGTTATAGAAATGAAATTATTCAATTAAAGTTAACTACAAAAATACGCATGCACTGTTCTGCCATCGTGATCCCTAGAAAATCTTTCGTGATCCCTTCTGGTTGGGAATCGCTTGGCTAGCCACACTAGGTTCTTGAGACCCTTTTCAAAGATAAAGCTAGTAAACATTTTTACATTTTACTTAAAACGATAACCGGGGATCCAAATCTCGGAAAGTTATGACGCTTTAAAATTTATCTATCATCCATTTTAAATAGTCAGTTACCACACAATTACTTCTCGAACGCGGCTCGTCGAAGCTCTCGCTATTACTAATGCGGCCAACCTCGCGAAAAATCCACACGGCCTTATACATAACGATATTTTTTTTATGATCGTATTTTTATTAGCCTTAGCGAGACGTCATTTCAGATATACTTTTGAAATCCTCACAGAAAGAAACGCTCCTTTTTTTTGCCCCCAAGAATCGGATACGCGTGAAGTGTATGGGGCCAAACAAATGTAAAAGACTGAGATTGAGAGACTCCGGAAGATATCCGAAGAGAGACAGCGTTGCGGGAGGATAAAATGGAAGATGAAGGGGTTAGGTTTTGAGCGGAGAGGAGGAATGGGCAAGTGGGGTGTTGATGGAAACAGATGATGGATTATGAATAATGTCCGGGGAGAGAGAGAGAGAGCGAGAGATGGGTAAAGAGATGTAGAGACGAACCGAAGAGGAATGGGGAGAATAGTGTGCTCTGGGAGGGAGGGTCGGGGGATAGAGAGATGAAGGAGTGGGGGAGGAATTGGAGGGGGGGGGGGGGAAGAAGACAGGGATAGTGAGGTAGCAAGGAGGGAGGGGAAGGAAAATGGAGGAAGAGAGGGGGAAGAATGAATGAGAGAGAGAGTGACAGGGGAGGAAAAGAGGCAGGGAGAGTTAGGATAGATAGATAGATGTCTTTATTTTCAGGGCGAAATTGAGACCATAAGGTCCCCTCTTCCATTTAACCCTCCGTTATCAATGACAAAATAATATAGTGAATGGGTATATGTATACACACACAGCTAGAACAGAAAAAAGTTACGTCAAACAAACACAACGAGAACAGAACAAGTAAATATCAAATTACACATTGAAGAAGCTTATAAGAAAGATATAAAGTATTTGTAGTAAAAACCGAGGTAGAGCCTGGAATGGCCAACCAAGTATTTTAAAAAAACCAAGCAGGAAGGAGGGAGGGAGAGAGGGATGGAGTGAAAATGAGAGGAGTGGATGCGAGGGAGGAAGGAAGGGGAGACAGAGGGGAAGAGATGAGGAGGAAGAGGGTGAAGAGAGAGAGTGGGGGAAGAGCTATGCAGAGAAGGGAGACAGATAGGAGATAGAGGGAGAAATGTCGAATGAGATGAGGGATAGAGGAAAGACAGTGGCTGAGAGAGGGAAGAGATGAGAGTGAAAGAGAGGTGGGAGTTTGATTAAAGCGAAGTGAGGGATATGACGAGAGAGAAAGAGAGGGTGAGATTGGAAGATATAAAGAGCGAGAGAGAAAGAAGATGAGAGGGGGGGGGTGGGATCTACAAGAATAGCCGTCGATTTCCAATCGCGAAAACGCCGTCCCTAACTGAGAGGTGACGCACCACGATGCTAATGACGTTAAGAGGGATAAATCGCGTGGCACGGAAAGGGATCGGAGAGGTAGGAAAGCAATGGGCGGGGAAGATTGGGTGGAGATCCCTTTACGTGCGTAGGTTTTGAAATTAAACAGAGAGAGAGAGAGATAGGTATCTGCCTGCGGAGTTTGCCGAAGGGAGATTTTCGGACGAGTCTTTGTGTGTGCGTCGCTCGCCGGCATGATTTCGAGACTAATAAGTTCCAAATTTATTGGAATACCTCGCGCGTTTTTTTTTCGGAAGCTTTTATTTGAAAGGCTCCGTGCGTGTCGCATGCAGTAATTTATACCGTGGGATTTCCGCAGTCTCAGCTACCCTCTTTAGAGATTTAGGTGTCACGCCATCGGTAGACTTGACAACATTACTTTCCGTGATGGTAATTGTTTTGCCGAGAAACCATTCTGGCGCTTTCTTCTACGTATCTTTTTTTTTCAAGATTTCGGGTGAACTGTAAATTTTAATATTTTAATACCTTAAATATGGCCTTAAAACTGGCGAGTACTGAATCCTCTCCACATTTTTCCAAATTAGTATATCTGGTGAGAACCGAAAATCACCGGAAAAAAACTATGGTGCATAAATTTTACGGAATTGACTTATTAACGTATCGAAGAAAAGATTAAACTACTACATATTGGTTATTCAAGAAAGAATTATCGAGCTCGTCTTTATGGATGAAGTAAAATTGACTTAGTATATCTCAATAGCCATCAAAAGTTTGGGAAATCCATATAAGCAAAGGAGCGCCCTCGTCAGTGTTTAGAATCTTAGAATCTACTATTGGCGAAGCCGGCTGCTTCGTAGCGGAGTTCGTTTCTTGCTTTTTCGACCTTTCTTAGGCGCGTTTCGCTTCCAGCGTGAGCGCCTATTATCGTCTGTCTGTCCGTCCGTCCGCATGTTCGTTCTCGGCTTCTACCGAACGGATTTACATGAAATTTGATATTAAGGACTTACAATCAACTTGTTTATGGTTAATGGTGAGAGACAGTTTGCCACTTCTTACTTACTTTCATGAACACCCTGAAAAAATAGGCACGTCTTCAACGCGTGTTCATTGACTTTTGCTAGAATTTCAGCCAAAAAATCGCATTGCATCCATTAGGCAGGTGCATCCTATGCGGTAGTCTTTTTCCTGAACCGCGATTTGCTCAAAACACAAATGCCAGATATTTCCTTGACTACGATCGATCACCACAACTCCAATTTAAAAATTTCTTTGAAAAGATGTGGAGTTCACAACTCGTTCGTGTTCTCGTGTCGTGTACGAAGAAACGAGATGCATAAATCGTCGTGATGCGTGCCAATCGGTCCCAACACTAAAAAAATCGGCGAAGTTGGAAATTTAAACGACTGGAGAGAGCGAAAGTGAATTAGAACTCGTTTTCGAGAGTAATTTTGCTTGTTATTTCTCGCTACCTTCGGGCAATTAAGAATTCAATTTTTTCGCCAATGTTCTCACGTATCTATCCTTATAAATCACAAGGCATTGATCGTTTTACTGCAAAATACGGGTTTGTGAGATTCGAAGAATTCTGACATTTATGATATAATTTTCTCATTCGCCTGCGGCAATTTCCATGAAATAAATTCACATTGTACATATTTCTCGTTTTTTTAAATTAATAGGATTAGTCCAGTGTCACAAATGACGTTTTATGCAATAAAAAATAGACGTCTTTTGTAAATTGGATTGTATTTAAACTAATGGGAACCAGGTATATAAAATTTTAGAATGTTGCTTAATTGAAAGATGAATTTCGTTGAAATATTTCCAGCACTAAAAGAAACGTATGATAAATCCAGCAAGAGGCTTATATGATTCCTGCTACGCGATTTATCATTCGGGGGAAGCTAATGTTGAATTTATCAGTACAGGGACATGGCGTGATAATAAGCTACAAATATCGATATCCGCATTTAAGTCTTTAAAAATGTCTGTAAATTAAATATAAGTATATTGCTTGTGGCAGTAATGCAAAGCAGTGGTTCTCAAAGTGTGATCCGCGGGCTAGTCCATAATGCAAGTGACTGATACACAACTCCGAGGCCATACTATAGAACAGACCAGAACCCTTATTTCCAACACACGCGTGACGTATTACAATAGTGTTAATGATAAATGTAAATAATTTACAATTAACTCGTTTGCGTAGCTCACCCGATTATTCTTAAAGCAATTAATTTTGGCCAAAACAAATTAAATGAATACCACTGAAATTTATGAAGTCCTTCACAGCGTAAAATCTCAGTGGACTCAACGGAATGTCCTAACAACTGTTGCTATGTACCCACCTTTGTTTGGAACAATAAATAAATTGTTACTCCATTAAAGTTTTAGCAGTGGCAAGACGGGAGTGGATGAGGTAGGTGGTCCGCGAGGTATTTTGCCCGTCGAAGTGGTCCGCGGTCCGAAAAAGTTTGGGACCCACCGATGTAAAGGATACTTATTCGAGATATTGAACTTCCTTCCGTCTAAATAATTTTTTTAAACTTGACTCTGATTGTATTCACCGGAAAATGATTGGAATTAATACAGGCATTTTGTACACCTTTTGCGCGTAAAGATTTCAACGCTACATCAGTTCTTCATTTATTCGCGTGGTTAAGGTCTTGAAAATCACCACGAATGTTAAAAACAAAGTGTAATAGGATAATGGGCTTTTTAGTCGGACCACTCGTACGGATACACATATTAAGGTCCCTGGTGGACGAGGACAAGTACGATGTACGTGTTAGTTATAAAAAATTAATATTATAACAGTGCAAACAACTATGTTAATTATAAGGATTGATAATCAGAAGAGAAAACTATATATTGAACCATTTGTGTAAAACCTCTTCAGTGCACAAGCTAGGTACGACTAGTTTTCGCAGTTCAAAACTCTTGCACATAACTAATACGTGAAATAAGAAGAGACCGTAAACGAGAAGTGGTACAACTTTCCCCTTGCGGTGGCACGCTGCACTATGGACCTGATTGAGCTGGGAACGGAAGTAAAAATAAAACAACTTTATCTGCGCCGCATCGCTTCTTTCGATTGGGTCTGCGCTAGGAATAGTAATGGAATAGTTATTCAACCCTTTTCGTACCCTAGTCTCAAACGTCGGACTGATATTTTGTTAGGATAGTGAACGATGGGACTCATATTTGACTTCGTAGCTGGTGATTTTTTCGGGCAGGTAGCTTCCGAATAAACAGGGAAAAAAATATAAAATTTTGGCTCGAGTGTTTCAAATCGCGTTACGTACCTCTCGTGATTCAATCAAAAGCATGCCTGCTTCTCACAATGCGGCCAATTTTTTTCCTCCTTTCCCCCATACGTATTGCGGGCCATAACGCGATCCGGCGAGGGTGGCGTTTTTCCTATTTCGCCTGAATTTCGTGACGAAAACCGAGAAAAACTCGGCGAGGAAAAAAGGGAACGAGTAGAAAAAAAACTATTTCACCCACGGTTCCGACGATTTGGTGTGTCATAGCGTGCGAACAGCAGACGGAGAGGCACGGGAACAGCGGTTTCCTTTTCTTTTTTTTTTTACTGTATGGCTATCGCAGTACAGGGGCGTAAAAAAACAAGACGCCTAAAAGCACGATAAAATCACGTTCGATCGGTGCAACCATCACGAAGAGGCGTTGCCGGAAGACGTGCGTCGTTTTTTTTGTGTACTATGCCTTGCACCGAAAGATAAGTTGCGATATAACAGTAGTTATGATGGTCTCGAATGTATGCAATGTATGTTAGGAAAGTAATAAACGTCAAGGTCATTTTTATTGCTCCTCGTAAATCTATACAGTACAGTAATAATTCAATTAATTGGAAGACGAAGTGAATCACGAAGCCCTTTTAATGTTTTAAATGGCTAGGTAAAGGAAACGAGTAAACTTTTTTAAGTCTCAAATTCTTCCCACAACTAAAAACGTTTGTCGAAAGAAAAATATACGTCGATATGTCACTCACCCGATGATTAGGATTACAACATACATCTCTCGAAATCGTTGCATTATAATTCATTCGTAACTGTACTCTGTCTTCTTAAAAAAACAATCCTGTTGTTGTAATCTACTATGTACAGTGTTATCTCAGTTTGATCTTTTCGCGCCAAACTCTTGCTAAAGTTTTCTGTAATTTTCGTAAATTATTACGATTCTTTTATTTTGCTAATATTTACCTTTGACGATGAGTTTAATTGAGAAACTGCATAAATTACTCTTTAAATAATTTCAACGAATTTGTACGCCGTATTCTCGTAAAACAGAGAGAAATCACGCAGCGGATATTAAAAAGAAAGAAACTCTCATTTGAAAGAAAACAATTGTGGCACCTGTATCGGTTCTTAAAAAAAAAATTAATGCGGCTGTGAGGCAAAAAAAATGTATTAGAACATCGACAGTCCCATGTTTTTAGACTACGTTTTCTCGTATGTCTCGAGTTTTTCTATGCACCGCGAAGCGAGTTCTTTCCACATTAATTGCTTGCATGAGGAAAGAAGACGTTTTCATTTCGGCTCTGGTAAAGATGTCGTTCGGTTAAAAATAAAATTGCACGGAAATTTAGTATTTAGACAGCTTGGAAATAAGCTCAAATACAGGCCTCGCGAGGGCACCAGCGCGAAAAGCGGGTCGAATATAAAAAAACTAACACAAAATCTCCAAATTAAACACGTGCTGTTTCCCACCTTGCATTTGAAGAGAGAGAGAGAAATAGAGAAATAGATGCAGTAGAACACACAGAGCGAAGGGAATACCCCTTTCCGCTTTTCATCGCAACGGTCACGAAATAGATTGGGAAAAAGATATCGCAAGGGTATTACTGCTTTCGTGTTTATGACGCGTGACCTAATAAGATTGTCGTAAATGCAATAACGGAATCTTCAGCGCTTCAGCCGTTTTTATTTATTTATTTTTTGCATGAGGCTGTCGTCACGAAATCGTGCATGGAGGATCGAGAGTTAATTCCATCTGACCTCTTTCGACCTATTACGATGCCAGTCTCTCTCTTCAGCAGATGTTTATTCTTCTGACGCGGACAGCGTAATCATCCGCATTGCGAGATGTATTGCGATATGAAAAATACTGACGCCATGGAGATCGTTCTCGCACGCAAAATGAGTTAGTTTCCATATCGATCATGGAGGATTTTTTTCTTAGACGATTATCACTTGCAATGAGATAACGTGAATACCTACATCGATACCGAAAATTTGCAATGTATTAAAAAAAGGTATTTCACTGTTGCTTACACTTTGAAAACAAATTCGGAGAATTTCCTCGATTCTCAGTGATACCATTCATTAATGTGTAAGATGGGAAATAAGAACAAAAATGATAACATTTAGTACTTTAATTTCACCAGCGTCAACGCGTTTAACCCTGACGTTAGCGTGTATTTTATGTGTGTACGACATGTTCGGAGCAGATTATGAAAGAATTCTTTTTTATTTCATTAGGTTTGGAGTTCTATTCACATTTGTGACGAAAAAACTCCATTTGAATTCTTTGTCGTTGCGAAAATGTAGTCTTATTCTTAACTTACTATTGAAAGAGTTCAGTTTTGGAATTACCAACGATTTGTTTGCCTGTTGCTTAAATTATTGAATCTGCAAATAATTTTCTTAGAAATCACCTCGTATCTTATAACTCATTTTTCCCTAAAGACTGTTCTGGTAGCTTGGCCCTATTGATTGAATGGCATCTGATTTTAACTGTCGATTGCAATTGTATAGAAATAAAAGTATTGACGATGGCTCAAATTCTATATTTAAATCTAGTATGAGGTTTTAATCAGTGCATAAAATCAACATTCGAAAGTAAATTCGAATCGCCAGTTATAAGGAAGTGTATCTTATTACCTTGAAACCAAGAATATAAAAGGATACTATCCATTTCCTCACCGATATCGCGGAACCATAGATGTATTGAATCGTTTTATCGTGCCTTACGGCGCTGTATATTTAACACTCAGTTTGGTTACGAAAGAATACGTGACAGCTAAACAAGAGTATTTCAAATTTATAATTTTACCTTCTGTCTTTATAAGAGAGTTGAACGATTTACAGCAGCATAGAATTTTCACGTCAATATCGCAACAAGTTCATTAAAAACCCGGTTCGTTAAAGGCATTGGCGCAGTGAATAATTGGCACGTCCATTTTCCTGAGATAATCGCTTCACTCACTGTCTTTTTTTTTTGACAACTCCACGCGTTTTCCTTCTCAACCGATAGCAATTCGATATCACGCATTTGTTTATCCCCCGTACATACAATAGCACCTTCTTTCATTCGAACTCGTTTCGACCTTGGTTCGGAATCGAATCCATTTCGACCGTCGCAATACGAGAGCCGTCGACGAATCTCTCTCTCTTTTTATTTATTCATTCGTTCGAATTTCTCCTCTCTTGCTATTCGCATCGATCCGGGTTCCATCCGTTATCGCGCCGTTGTTTATACCTCTCAGACTATTGTTTGGTATCGTTTTTCGATGATTCCTGGAGGAAAAAATTGAAACGCGGACCGAAAAAAACGAGAGAGAGAGAGAAATCGGCGGATGGACGGGTAGGAAAGAGTTTAGATTGAATTCCGAGACAATGGGTTTTTGGCGGAAATGAAGGCGTGCGGATTTGTCGGGCCTCTGTCTCTCTCTCTCTCTCTTTCCCCATCTCTATTTCTCTCTCTCTCTCTCTCACCCTCTCTCTCTCTCTCTTTCCCCATCTCTATTTCTCTCTCTCTCTCTCTTCTCTCCTCTCCTCCTATGCGTCTCTTATACTATTCGCCTACTCTTTCCACCATTCTCTCTCTCTCTTTCCCTCCCTATCCTCATCCCCTTGTGACCTTCCCGTAGGACTTCAAAAGAAGTTAAAAGGAGGCACGGATTTCCGCGCCCATAGCTAGCCAAAGGGAGTGACAGACAGGCAGACAAAAACGACTTTATTTAGGGCGAAATTGAGACTACATAGTCCCTGCTTACATTTAACCCTACGTTATGAATTACAAATGACAATAAAACAGAAGACAATTACCTGAAACTAAACAAATGAAAAAAGAACAAAAAAACAAGATTGAATTAAAAATTCGGAAACTTCTAAAAAGAGAAGACTAAGTATTTGCGGTGGAAACCTAGGAAGGACCTGACATGGCCAACCTAGTAAAAAAAAACCAAGCAGGAAAACACCCGCGAAGGGAAGGGGGGTGGATAAAACCTGTGAGTGAGAATGAGAGAGAGGGAGTGAGAGAGAGAGAGAGAATGAGATTGAGTTCATCGTCCGGTTGACGGTTCGCGTGGTAGAGGATTTGAAATAAAAAAAAAGAAGCTCAATCGGTCCGAAAATTTTTTTAAAAACAACACTAGGGATTTATAATCTTCGTTTCCTAATAGTAACGCACCCGAGTCGCGTGGGGGTTAGTCGAGGGAACTAAAGATGAAAGATTAGACAGATGTATAAAATTGGCGGATTCGTTTCTGTGGAGTTGACTTTATTTAAATTGAGGATTGTAGCGGAGTTTTTTCAAGTGGGACACGGCCAAATGGATTGTGCGATCTGAGGTTGAGCGTCACCGCCCCAAGGAATTGCCTTTATTTCATCTTTAAGAGTTTAATGGAGGGGAAATTTAAATGTTGTTTTAGGTTTAAAATAAAATAGTAGTTTGAAAATATTATCTCACATTCACGGTTTGACTAATGCGCTGTAAGAACGGCGGACTAAAAGAGATTATATCTAGACACTGAACTGGTATACCTATCAGAAGAAAGCATATAATGCTGGCGAGTTTAAGGAGATTCGTATGCTAGTGAACCTGTCGAAGGATGTCGTTTCTGCCAATAAAATAGCTAAAATATTTTACCTCGATCGGAATTACGACATAAATAATCAGACTTTCTGATTAGATTAGAAACCGTGACTTTCAAGATTCAAAGGAAGTCCTGCGCTGTTGTTTCGCCTATCCTTGAATGTAATCAAGCGAGAAATATGCACGTCGTAAACTACGTAGTTTGTTTTAACGAGGCACCTGTATTTGTCGGGCAAACCGGCCGATACAATTTCACCTTGTTCAATTTTTGAAATAGGTTCCAGATTTAGAAATCGCATAACATATATTTTTCGTTTGCTATGATTTTTTCCGTTTTCCGACCTCGATAATGTCTTAATCTTCCAATTCGTGCAACAAAAATGTTTTATTTTTCCTGAACTTTTGATTATTTTTTGAATATTGAAATGCATTTCCTAAAAGCGTAGAGACGCAAATCTATTTCCTAAAAATTAATTTCTCCTATCTACAGCTGATTTTCTATAACTCACGATAACAGCCCGAGTTTTCCTCTCATTTTCATTTGAAAAATAATTCGAATCACCACCAATCACTAATTAATAATTATCAATATGTGCATGACAACTTCAAAGCCTTCTAACATGTTTACATCCAGAATCAGGGGAAAAATTCATATTCGTATCGTATGATTGAAGCTCCAAACGTAGGACAGTACTTATTGCGTTTAGGTTCTGAAAGTTTCGCTCAGCATGTGTTGTTGAAGTCGGTCTTCTTTCTTGCTCATATTTCGAGTGTCTTAATTGGAAGGCGGTTACCGTTTGTTCCTGAAAAAAAAAGAAAATGTAAATACGAAATGGTGAATCGTGGGGTCCTGATGAGGTTATGCCAGTGAATATTCCTTTAGTAAGAGCTGATAAAGGTAATGCGCGTTATTTTTTCTCTATTAAGGAGATCGAACAGGAACCGATACACATTTTCTACTCATTTATTATTTTCGAGAGTTCCTTGATCATATTTTTCTTTCATTTACTTCGTAAAACACGATATTTTTCGCCGGAATCGTCCGATGTTTACTCCGACATTCGGACGCAGTCATATTATTTCCTCTTATGCAAGACGGATTTTTCCCCGAGAAAAGGACGCGAAAATAAAAATTAGTGAAGTGTTATTTCCGCTGAAACTTGTTTCCAGAAATCGCATTTTTCATGGGCTCCCATCGGGATTTTACCTTCGCCCTTGGAATATATTTTTTTTACCTTCTCAAAAACATCCAGCGTCATCTCTGTAGGTCAGGGTCGTAGGTTAACGCAAAGACATCCATTACTCCAGATTTTTTTTTAGGACGTCCACTGGAGTTCTGTAAGCCATTTTGTTTTTTCTTCTTCTCTCTTCCGATTCGACCAGGGCCGACGTCTTCCAGTGAAGTTCGGAAAAATGAAAATGTTTATCATCGTCTCCTGTCGTTGCGGTGGTTGAATCCGATCAAAGTCGCCCGTCGGATCGTTTGTTAATGTCTTACAAAGAACAATATCGAAAAAAAAATCGTTCTTGTGGAAGAGAGTTGTAGAGATAGGTTATTTTTTCGCGTTCCTCGCGATTTTTGACAAAACACGTTTGAACTCTTCCGTTCTGGAAAGGAAATCTCGGATGTAACGACGTATATGGATGCCATGAAAAATCGTTCAAACGTCGTCTTTAAAACGTGGTTTGCACTAATGTACGCGAATCGGAATCAATATTTACATCGTTTTGACATTTCATTAAAATTGAATGACTAGCCTTGTTACTCTCGTAAAAATACGGACATCGATAAAAAAATTAATGATGACGACATTACGCTATTGATTGTCGTCATTGCATGCTTATCGCCCAGCATTTCACTTCACAAGAAAATATCCCTTAAAATTCTCGAGTTTCGATCTTATTTATTTTTTTAGCCAAACGAATTAAGCAATTTCGTGTTTTTAAACCAGGCTATTTATCGCGAGGTTTAGGTGATTATCTTTCGGATAATTGCGTATCGTATCGATCGTCTTCATTAAATTCTGTATGATTAAAATGTCTTTTTCTGGATCCCTTGGAATTCACCTATAAACGAAGGAGTTTGCTGCTCACGTCGTATGTTTATGCTTCGCGGCTTTTCCTCCAGTGTTTAAATAAAATAACCACTTCACACTTCTCGTCTCATGTATAAAATGTCTTCCTAAAGATGCTCAACGTGTAACTAAGGTATATATTTCGGAATTTGTTAAGACATCCCGACTCTTTGTTTACGTTTCCCTTATATTTAATCAACGCGATTGCTTGCTGTCCATAATTTTTAAATTTCTCGGAATACTAGGCGTGTATTGGTGCAAAATAGCATTATAATGCGGTGTGATAGTCACAGAAATGCTACATTTAGCCCTTAATAGTTTAATCGACTCTTTAAGGTATTTTAAAAAGCCTTATCGAATTCATGTAACATATCTGCAACAAGGTGCATTATAGGGTAAGGAATTGTTTGTAGAATCGGTTGAAAACATGCTCGAGTCAGGTAGAAATGTAAACGAATTGTTCGTTATGGCCGACGGAGGGGAATTTGGTGCATCTGAAAAATCAAGATAGGTATATAAATTGTTGGGAAACTCTTTTTGTGAGGTTTAATGGTTGTGGATATTATTGGTTTATCTTTTGTAAAGAAAGGAACACGGGATTTCTTTACAGTTCGTCGAAAGTATATGTACTTACTTGGAATCGGCAGAAAGCTATGATCTTTGTTTATAAGATCAACGGAGGAAGCCTTTACTTGGTGGAACTCCATCATAAACGAATGAGGAGGATAACTTTAACTTTACTAAGTTATCCTTCTCATTCGTTTTGTTTATAAGTGTTTCGGAAACTGTGTTTTATCGAATAATAAAACGCTCTATGACGTAACTTTAATTGAAATTGATTATCAAGATCCCGTCGTTAGCCTCAAATCAGTTACGGAAACCGGATGTGCTTCGCGGCTACAAAAAAGCCGTTTTCTGCGGTGGTACAATCATTCATCATCTGATCACCGCAGAGGTCAGCTGCTTTGTAGCTGAAAAATGCTTACTAATTTCCGAACCGTTTTGAGATCATTAGAGTCATCTTGATCAATGATTGCTTGCCATAAGTTATGTAAGTTATATTTTGGTGGTGATTTTCTTTATATTTACACGCTTTTGAGCTATTAAGTTAGTATTTCCAGCTGTGCGGCCTTGCATAATAATGATTTCTTTAAACACGTATTACGTTCCACACATGGTATTTCCTATGCCGAAAACGCTATATCTAACGTTTGCTGATCTCATCGTTCAGTTATGCCCGGGCGCGGAGCCGCCTTTAAAACTCCGCGTAATGGAGAAGTAAACGAGATCGAAGAGGCGCAGCGTAACCTATTATTGCGTGTCTAGTCGTGTTCCACTGTATTATCTGCCCATTGAATCATTGCGCAGCCGGTACTTTGAATGGATCTCCCTCAGTTCATTACGTCTTCATGCAGATTAAAACAAGAAATCGTATCCTCTGTTGGATCTGTTTTTAATGTGGTCTTTTTTTTTCATTGTTTTCCGCAGACACCGGCGAGCGCTTACTGCGGCGACCCGAACCGCGACCCGCTGGTGCACGGCCAACCAGGTCAGCCTCCCCTCTCGTCCGTCTCGGCTGGACAGCAGCCGTGCAAGACGTACACCCCTCTGGGCGCCCTCTCCTCCATGCAGCCACCGGTGGTGGGGGTCACGGGAGCCGGGCACCACGTGATCGGCCCGCACCATCCCCCTCCCCATCCGCACCACCATCACCTGCACCATCTGCACCACCACCATCACCAGCCGCCCCCGCCCCCACCCCCGCCGCCCCTCCTGCACCAGCCGCACCAACACCTCTCGGCACCCAAGCACCATCACCACCACCATCATCACCACCACCTGTCGCAGTCTCAGCAGCAGCCTCCGCCTCCGCCGCCCCCGCTGGCCCACATGGGAGGACACCACTCGCCCATCGGCAGGGAGCACAGGGGAGGGAGCGCGTTCTCGGCGCCGCCAACCTACGGACCGCCGCACGACACGGCCGTAACCTACATGCCAGGTAGGTGATCCGATATTAAGCGTCGGAATGCTTGCATTGTTGACATACTATCGCACAGGAGGATGATGGCATTGCTGGTTCCGCATCCAACTCGGAGGTATTCGGTCGTAAATTGCATCTCTAGGGCCTAGGAGCAGGGGTCCGCGACCTTTCCAACGTGGCGAGCACCAAATTACATTTTAGAGCACCCAGCGACACTGCTATACCTTTGTTAAAGTTAGAATGATCATTAATAAAATCAAACGAACGTCAGAGTGAATGAAAATGTCCTTTCGTACGTTTAGAAAGATAACAGGCGAGCAGATGGTACTAAGAATGGCGTTTTTTTAGCGTCGCAGAAGTATACGGAAAGACTTAAAGAGCACCGCGGTGCTCGCGAGCAGTCATACCAAGCATTTTTCCGATGCTAATAATCGTTTCCTAATTCTGTTATTTTGATTTGTTCTCTTATTTTCTTTATAAATGTGCGAAAGGGCATTTTTAATCACTTTGAAGTAGATTTAATTTGATTTTTGATTATTCCTACTTTTACAAAAGTACAGTGGTGCTCGCTGGTTGCTCCAGAATGTAAATTAGTGCTCACCACGTTGAAAAGGCAGTCGAACGGAAAGCTCGTTATTAAAGCGGAGACGTCATAGTATCAGGAAGCTATGTGAACGAGCTGATTAATGCACAAAATCAAATTGTTTAGGCCCAACATTGTGGGATGATTCCATAATGAATAAAATAAAAATGGTATTTTCCACAGAACTACAGTTTTACTGTCGGTTTCGCCTTATACAGCATTATCAGCTGATGAACAAAGGCTAAACCGGCAGTAAAAAATTTGTTCTGTTGAAAATACAATTTTTCTTTAATTCATTGTGATCAATGCAGGTGGATGCGTTATTCGACTCGTTTTTAATGATAATATCTTTCGATTATTTTGATTTTTCGACTTGCCTTTCAAAATGACGTCGGTAAACTTTTAGAATGGAATCAAACGGCGGTTAAAATTTCCAATTTAAATACCTATCATCGAATACGATGTGAATATTTTCGGTTAAAATTCCGATTTAGATTTTTATACCTAACATCGAATACGATGTTATGCCGGAAAAAATTATTCGGAAACGTTTTTTTTTTGTTTCATTTTTTATTTTTAAAAATTGCAGTTGATTCTCATATTCAACAATTACCGTTAACAATCTCTTCGAATATCTTCACGATTAATTAATTCATACTACATTGACACGATAAATGAGATATTTGCTCAATTAAGCTCCACGGGCAGTTTGATTATCAAATGCAGACTGTTATTACGCACTAATTTAGTGGGCGAGCTCGGATAAATAAGGCAGCAAGCAACGCGTGCAGTAATCACGGCGGTTGAATTTCTCATTGTTGAAGAGCACAAAAACGTATTTTGTTTGGTTTCCGAGCCAAAATTTATTTTTTCTTCAGTTTGCTATGCATTTCAGTTATTTTAGCGATGGAAAACGTTCCACATTTTTTTCCCTTCTGATAAATTCAACTGAGTGTAATGATTGTGAATTTTAAATTCTCTCCGTTGAATTACCGGGAAATTTGTTTTATTTTTGAGTTATTCGGATTATGTTTAAGTTCTCTCACAAGCTAAAGTGTATTTCGACATTTTCCGCACGGTTTCAGTTGCCGAGGCCATAATATTGTATAGGATGGAAAATTAAAGATATCCCGCCCTCTCTTGATTTTGTATCATATTTATTATCACGCTTAAATTGTATTTATTTTCAACGACTGGTACCTATACAACGGACTCGGTTGCAGGCTATTGATCAAATCAACGGCCCATATGGATCTTAAAACTTTTTTTGCTGACCTACCCCGTTGAGAATTTTTAGGTAGTCGCGCACCGCTTATAATAGCGGTTGCCGCAACTTTTAGAGCTGCGGAACCCTTATCCAAACTATATAAAAGACTGTCACTTTGTCGGTAATGCTTTTTGAAGCTTAATATCTCGCAAACGACTGAACCGAATTTGATGAAATTCTCAGGCTTGCATTATGATATAATAACAAAACGTTTTAATGTATCGAACTGGAGATCAAAGACCTGAATTCGACTCCAGGGGAAAATTTCCATTACCAATAAGATAACACGTAATTTAACGTTTTGAAGAAAACATTATAAAGGTTCTTATTCTGATCGACCATTTCCGCCTACAGTTCGAAATCGCGCAATTTAAACGTTTATTTCACACAGTTTGAGGAAATTAGCCATTTTAAGGGGATGTTGCCTTGCCTACCAATTCCATCGTTAGACCTCTATATCATATTGTTATTTCAGTCCTTATGGGTGTAAACGTGCTTTGATTGCTTTTAATACGAGAGAGAGAGAGGGGGGAGGAGACAAAGGGAGGGGGAGGGAGTTTGTGAGAGGGAAGGAGAGGGAAGTAGAGGAAAGGAGAGAGGAGAAAAGAGTAGGAGAGAGGGAATGAAGGAGAGGGAAATGACTTTCAATACAATTCATGTTTCTGATGCCAATTCGATCTCCATAAATAGCTTGAACGATCGAATCTTTACTCCCGTTATTTTTGACGGGCTATACACTAATCTCTTTATAATATTACTAGCAGAATTTCCCGTTGAATTTCAACGGATTTAGTGAATCTACTACAGCACAACATACAAACTCTTTAAAATATATAGTAGATACTTTTAAAATTACAATTAGCTTTTCTTAACAATTAATCATATTTGCTTGTAACAGTCCGTTTCCGAACGTATTGCATTCAAATATAACGATAATTTTATTTCCTATCATATTACTTTCGCCAAATCCAGCTTCATTTCTTGTGTAATTATGCCTCGCTGAAATATTTACTTTTATGTCTCGTAAGCAAGAAACCCGTGAAAAAGCAACGTACAGTTGTCCATGATTGAACACTGACTCCGGAAAATGTACACCAGATACGTGAGCCTAATAAACGTGAGCTTAATAAACATTATAATGTAGAATATAATTATTTTACTTATAAAAAATGTAAGATTCCAGTATTCAATAGACGAAAGAAGGTTCAATTACTTTCATCAATCGTTATAAACGCTTCCTGAATAATAATCAGTATCTGTTTACGTTTCTATCCATAAACATCGATCGTTTCGTTGCTTAAACAAAAGTGCGAATCGAATAACGCTAAAATTTCGTCTATTTGTAAGCTTCATTGAAGCTAACTTAATCGGAGGTAGCAATGCCGACCGCCTTGGCAACGCCCGGCAAGAGTACGAAAAATCCACAAAATTTCGAAACAAAAAACGTATTTCTGAAAACTTTGACCGTGTAACATGTAAACTTCGCGGGAATAAGATAGTATAGAGTTTTATTCGTCGAATAAAGCAAAAACGAAAAAACTCGGTCCATATTTACATATTTTTATGCTTGAAGGAAGAATACCTTGCAAGTCAAGAAATGGATTCATACGTGTTATCTTATGGAAAAATGTTAATCCCCTATATTGGCAGCACTGATTAATCCTCGTTGACTAAACCTTGACCATTCACTAAGTTAGGATGTAAGGAAGAATCATACCAAATTTGGTTATTCTAGCTGTTATCGTTTAGGAGTTCCATGAACAAACACGCTTCAAAATATATTATAGATAAAATCGTAATGGTCATCATGATGCGTAACGCTCTAATTTTGTGAATAACTCGATTAGAAATAAACTGAGAAGCCTGAAATTTCTCAGGATTTCAGTGTTAATGAATCTCTATGTTATGACTACAAAAATTTCTAAAAAGGTCTCGGGTTCGACTCCAGAGGATGAATGTCGTTTCCCATAAGATAACACGTAAAAATCACCTTTTTGGTTTGAAGGCTTTCATTCTTTTACTCTTTAAAATATCTTAAAATTAAGTTATCGACACGAAATTTGCGCTAAAACACGCCAAAATGAATGAGGACTCTTATTCTTACCGTCGAATATTCAATCTCATTCGAATTTGCTCATATTTGGAATTTATACTCGTGTTTTGCTAAATTTTTTATCATTTCAGTAATAAGATTCCATGGTTAGCGGTATTGTTGTCCTCGGTAATTTCCGTGCATATGCACTTAAATAAAGGCTTAAAGATCGAAATTAAGGTTAAAACTTGCTCGAAATGACCGAAGATATGAATTTAATGCAAATAAATCGAACGCAGTATTCATGTTATTTATATTTTTATCTATATTACTAAAATCCTATTTCTGGTTCTCTCTCTAACGCTCTATACCTCTACCAATTTTAATCTCCGGGAATTTCAGCCCTCTGAGTTTATTTTTTATCTAGTTATTCAACTAATATTTTTAATTTGTTATTAGAAACCAAATATACATCCCTCATAAAATATATTCATTAAACTCATATTCCCGTTAAACTAATCTAAATCCAATAGGTACGTGGTAGGAACGAAGAAACAGCGAGAAAAGGGGGGGGGTGACGTTGGCCAGCGTCAGCGAGCAGGGGGCTTGGCCCCTAGTATTAAAATATTTTTTCTCCCGGAATCCTTACTAAGAGGTGATAAGCCTACTCGCATTATAATTAATTTCATGTTCATCTTAATTTTTATTTACATAGTTTATGTATCTTATAATATGCAGATTACAATTGAAGCTCACGTTTGCTGCTGAAAATAAGACAAGGAAGAACGTATCACGTCTCTTCCTCTGTATGTATCACGAAATTTAGCTTCTGTGGAACCCTAGGGTAACGCGGAACACAGTTTGTAAACCCTTCCTTAGTGATAATTAAATGAGCTACAGTTGTATTAAAAATACGTTACGTTAACAGGTTTAAATAATAAAAATTGTGATATTTTTTATTTTTTCCTCTATCTTCCAAAACGGCCGTAAAAACGCGAAAAAATGACTTTTTGACCTCTAAATAATTTACCTGCTGTTAAGTTTAGAGTTCTTTGGTGAGTTGAGCAAATTTATTTTTTATACGTCAGTTCCCTTTGGTCAGTAACCATTTCATAACTCTGTGAGGTCATGTATGGAAGAATGGATAGAAATAATGTCGGAGAGAACGTGTGAAGGAGCGTACAAATTTTGCCGTGAAATTACTTGGGTAAAGCTGTCAGCCTCAGATGTGGATTGTAATAGCACAATAAAAACGTGAATTATTCTAAAGAAGAAACATAATTCCCTCTGTATTATCTGCTTGCCGTTATGGCCCACTGAGTCGCAGCAGTTAACTCTTTCATTAAAGATGCTAATGCGAATTAGCATTAGCGAACGTAACGTTCTGTAACTCTATGAGGAAAACATCATCCGCTTGCAAAACAGTATACGTTACCGTGCTATCTTTCTTACAGACATAATTCACTCTACATATTTAAGTCCCGTGTTATCCAAGATTGATACATCATAATTTACTGCCGTTGGATCAAGCTTAACCGATTATTTTCTAGTAACAATGATCGTGTTTTTGTGGTTCATCAGAACATATCTCGGTTGTGCATCTTTTACAACATTGAGCAGCTTTTGATACCACCTATGTATCACCATTTATTTATTGGGAAGTAATTTATTATATCAACTCCAGAAAAATTCTTGCCGCACCATATAACAGGGAATGTGATATGATTCCCTATGTACACCGGTTGGTACAGTCGGGGGCGTAGCTCAGATGGTAGAGCGCTCGCTTAGCATGCGAGAGGTACCGGGATCGATACCCGGCGCCTCCAAATTTTTCAAATCCACATTTTATCATTTTGTTTTTTTTTTAATTCTCGTCATTGCCAGGTTTACTTCATAGTGATATCTATTTTTTTTAATTCGAACTTTTATACGAAAACGTTCATGGTATACACAGCGTAGGATCGAGACCTTGTGGGTCCAATTTCATTGTAAGCAAGAAAAGTTATTATTTTTAGAGAAAGCTGTCTTAATTTAAATCATCCCTGTTTATTACAGAGAGCGTTTGCTTGCATGTGATGCAGATACAGATGCAAATATAAATTGATACGTTTTTATGCTTAATTGTAAAAATATTTCCTGTTAACTTTCATTTGTATGTTCCGATATGTTATTTTACCAAAATATCACTATTTTATTCCAAACTATATTTTTTGTTAGCTTTATTTTCTAAACTCTCGCGTTAGGATCACTCTGAATTCGGAATAAAATCTTTGTGTTTGATGCTGAAATTGACGCTTATTCTCGTCCGTTAATTTATTTCAAACACCTGCGTTTTCAACGCCCTCTTCTTCCACTGTTCACCTCAATTTAATCCTCCTCTTCCTCCTTATAAGGTCTCATCGCGTGTGTGTATGTAACTACCCTCCCTGAATATATATTCCTACGGCGGAAGTCATGCGAAGGACTGGGTGGCGAGTAGGGAGGTAGAGATCGAAAGGAAGAGGACAAGTTGATTTTTAGGAGTCCTTTGGAGAGACGACTCGTGTGTATGTACGAGGCGTTCATTGTATGCTAAATACCCTAGTGGAGAGGAGATCGCGTGGGAGGTAGAAGAGAGGAGGGAGTGAGGGAGATAGGGGAGGGAGGGAGGGTGGCCAGTCACTCGTCTTGTGTCGGCTGAGGTTGGCGTCGCATTCCTGGACGCCGCCGTGCGTGACTAAGATCTTCGTCTTCTGCCTGAAATGTCCCACATAACTTCCCCCCCCCCCCCCCCCCAAGAGTCGGAGGAGAGATGAAAGAGGCGACGTAGTGTAGCACACCAAACCTTAACACGAGACAAGCCGCAGTCGGACCTCTTGTAACTCGAGCTTCGAAAGGAAAGAGTTCGAGTTGACTTGATTTTTAACGTAAATGGATGCGTGCTTGAAGAAATGTCTTACTTTCGTCTCGTCAAAAGTTCAAGTTATAGAACTTCGAGTTAAATTTATAAGGGGCGTATAGGTTCGCGTTATAAAACTTGGAGTTATAGAGGTTCTAGATGTCGAGGTTCGACTTTATTTTTGAAAAATAAATTTGAAAAAATTCAGAAAGTTGATTATCTATTTCGTCTTGTGAAGTTTCTATCTATTTAGGTTCCATTCTGCCTTTGAAAATAATTTTTTAATATAAAAATCAATTATCGATTTCATCTTATTGCTTCAATTTAATGGAGTGCAGTGAAGATGTCTCCGGTAATTACGCAATTCCCGTGATAGCTCGCCGATCGTTGCATTTCAATCTCTCGTCTTTGTAAAAAAGAAATCTGGCTGCGTTAATGGGTCTAGGATAGGATAGAATTTTTCACAAATAATAAGAAAGAAAAAGGTTTGACCGTATTTCATGAAAACGGGCTACACCTTTAAATATGTCATAGACGTAAAAGTTCAATGCGAAAGAACTGTGGACGAAAGCGATTTATCAATGAATGAAGAAGGCTGCGCTGGACCGTGTGGTGTAGGAAATCCGATTTAACCTATAATGACTCACTTGTCAGCGGACAGACTACTAATGACGACCTTTTATCTACCTCTCTACAAAATAATTCAGGCCCTGAATAGACTAGTGGTAGCTAAAGGTTGTTTCTCACCGAACAACTGGCGTAGGAAATGGTTATCTCTCCCTATTCGTTCTAAACTGAGCTTATCCATATAAAGTGCATAGTCCAGTCGTTCACTCCTATCTATTCGTATTGATTGCATCTCCCGATTTAGTACGTAGATTTCTCTCTTAGAACTAATTCTCGTGGATTTTTATATATCTCTAAAAGTCTCCTTTTTACATGCAGATTGCTCTATGCTTACATGATGTACTGTTTTCATTACCGACGGGACACTTACCTTCCTGCTATTTCATTGTCATCCATTTCCTTTATCGCGTTGGGGCGAATCTTCATTTGCCATTTAGATAGGAATTGACTCGGAAGCGTACTCCTGGTTTGATTATTTGTTAATCATTATCTTAGCGCATGAAATGGAATTTAAAGTTTCTGGCGATATCTTTGCTGGATACTTTGAAAAATAAGATGAGTACGGAATTGGAAAGGTTTTTTTTGTTTAACTAAACACCATAAGTTGTTGAATTATTTTTCCCCATTACTGCGGTTCTGCATGTGGAGAATCGTAATTCGCGTTTAAACGAAATTGAATATTCTTAACGGTAGTCTTTTCTTCTTTTCTCCGCTGTGATTCCGATTCTATAACGGGCATTCTTGGTTTTTACCTTTACATCAAGCGGCCAAAATGACATGAAATGGTCGTCATAGCTACATACACTCAAGTGAAAATATCACCTCATTGCTTCTGGGAGAAAGAACCGATATTATCCTATGAAATTTTTTATTCTCTGCGTTCTTCTGCGAGAGCTTTCTGACTCATAAATTATATATATTTGTATGTCGTCGAGAGGATTGGTGGATTTAAACTTCGAAAAGAGAGTTTTATTTCGTCGTTATTTTCGCTTGTCCAATAAATCCGCTCAGTTTCGGACGTGCGTGAGATTTCGAGACGGATCTTTTCTTCGCCATTCGATTTGAACTGTTTTAAAGGACGGCTTTGTAGTTTCTTTCTCATATCTTAATTCGTTGGTTTCCATCTTCGTTTAACCGGTGGAATTTCATTGCATGCGAGCCTCCTTTTCCATCAAAGAAACGAGGAGGCTGTTTAACCCGGTGATCCTAGACTGATATTACATGGGGCAAAATGGATACTTTCGAATTATCACGAAGGGTCGCAGGTCTTAACCATGTCCCTAAGCACTTTACGGAAAATCCAAAAAAAAAAACCCTCCAGCTCGAAAATTTTTTAACTATAAAAATGTCCTAGATTTCCTAAAATCTTATGTATTCGGTTCATCCGTCCGTCTGTCTGTCCATGTACAAAATAACTAAAAAATTACACGAGTTACAAACGCCAAAAATTCCAGGATCTATAGTTCTACATTATGACTATATCTCCTATATATTTATGAAAGTTTGTTTGTTTGTTTATTTGTGCATCTATACATTTCCACACCGTTAAAGCTAGAGTAATCAAACTTTTAACAGATACTTTCTTCACAAATAGGAAGGCCGTAGGCTACTTTTTAATCCCAAATATTTTATATTAATTGTACAAAAAAGCAAAATAACTTTGTATGCTAATCTAGAGATGGGTCAGAAAGAACGGAACAGTTCTTTTCGAACTGTTCTAATGCCTAAACTGTTCAATAAAATAACTGTTCTCATAAACTTCCTGTTCTCAAAGAACAGGTAACTCTACATCTTATACACAGTGAGAAAGGTGGGAAACGACTACTTCCTTATCCGTAATTGGACGGCGGGGACTGATTAAACTACGCGTATTTTCCCAAATTTGGTACCATTGTGGAGGGCTCCCAGAATAATTCATACGTGGTTTTCGTTTCTCTCTGCCGAGTGAATTCTTAAATACCATGTATCATCTAGAATTCCGGTCGGATTTGAACCAAATTTCCCCGGGAAACGCCGGGTATTTCTGCTAGTATGATATAAATTTGGTGGATGACCTCCAGGGGAATAATACGAAAAAATTGCTAAAAATACGTGCTGCTACAAATGTATGCAACCAACAGCACATCGCATCTGCGATTCTGTACTCCGATGGAAAGTTGAACAAATGTACTTTACGCATTTCTTTCCTCATTTGTTTTAATCGTTTCCTATACCCTCGTTACTTCATTATTACCTCGCCCGCTCTATCCCATCCACCTCCATATTGTATGCAGGCCTTCTCAGAGATTCAGAGAGGTCCGGGTCACTTCCATATTTTGAGGCCCCTGGTCACAATAAAAATTTTAAGGGAACCTCATTTAAAAACTTATTTTTATCGTGAAATGAAAATGAATTCTGATTCGAGCAAGGAGGGTCTGCCATTTATTGGTATGTCACACCTGCCAAAAAAATAAACCTTTGAATTTGGCCACCTTTGAGTTCGAGACATTTGTTCCACCTGATTCCTGGTTGGTCCTAGTTGCAAGAACAAAGTAACGAGAGGACCGTTTTTTTTTATCGGCGGACCGTGAGCGTTTTGAGTTCTCCGGTATAGACACATGCTCGGAGGATAAAACTCGTAATGTCTTTCCTTTAGGGAAATTGCTAATTCCTTGTCGTCGTATCCCTGGAGTAAAAGAAGTTTTTATTTCACGCGATTCTCGGACGTTTAGAAATTTCCTTCACGTTTCCAAGGAGAAAGAAAAAAACGTTCGCAAGAAGCAATAAAAGGGATATCGCGCAAGAATGATTCATTCTCGAGGCATGTCCGCTACGTTATTACGCTTCGAATCTGAATCGCTGGCAAAATGTATAAATTAGCCCGTGGCAGCGGTTGCGAAGTCGGCTCCCTTGACATTTATGTACGCATTGTCGTCTTCGGAAGAATTTTTCATTGCGCTATAAATTCTCTAAAAAAAACAAAAAAAAGGCGGACGTTCTCGCGTATCGATTCGTCGTCGGCATCACGTGAGTTCACGGAATACCCATTTCGTTTTTCCGTTCATATGCGACGTTTGAGATGGAATAATGTCCGGCTACGCGAAAGGTCGTTCATTAAAAAAAAAAAAACTGAAATCGGAAATACCGTCGGGGATTTTATCTTCATTCATTTTTATAATATTTTCCTCCTATCTGTCGGAAATAAAGTATTAAAAAGATTCGTTGTAGATATCTTTGTTTACAAAATGGCGGTCGATTTTCACGTGGAGGATATCTGTGTCGTCGTTTTTTTTCTGCCGTTTAACGCATTCTCCGCACTCGGAATCAACAAAAGTATTCTGTTAAAAGGGCTTTGATTTTGTGGATTTTTAAATATTGGGGTATTTTAAGTCTAGTACCGTCAAAATTGAGAATTTGCCTCGGATTTAGTCAAGAATGACGGCTGTGCTGCAGAGAAAATTATAATTTTATTTATATTTTTAGCACTTCCTAACTTCAACTTTTATATAAAATAATTTCACTGTTGAGTTTTTGTTAAGAGGTATATTTGAAAGGTCTTGCGTAATCTTATTTTTCCCACCATTGACACATCTTCCTCTTGAAGACAGCCTCACATGTTTCCATCGTAGCAGATACGGATTGGTCCGCACGATTACAGGAAGTTAATTTAATAATTCTTGCGATTTTTTCTTAATTGTGCTCATTTGTTGTTACGAGTGATCATTTTGTATGTCCTTACATAAATTTGTTTGCATGAAAATACAATTTTTTAAATAAATAAAACTTGTATTTTTATACAAATATCAATTGAAATACTTTTTTGTCGGGGTTCTCATACACGCGGCACGCGTACGGCATTTATGCTGTCTGCGAAGTAAAATTCTTTTTACCACGATGCAGCCCAAGCTCTAATGCGTTTCTTGTAAAATATTTATAAAAATTTAATAAATTTAAGATATTTATTGAATCAACACTTCCGAAAATGCTCGTACATTTTGTTTCAATTCCCATTTATAGCACTCTGGGTAACAGTTGGGGTACAGAAGAATGTTCTTAGCATCGAATGCGGCTCGCGGATTTTTGTACGGTGCCTTTATTGCGGCCCACGCATACGTATGATTTTATTTTGAGACCCCTTCCTTATATCATTTCTCTTTACGCCGCGTACAACATTTTTGTGGGATGATATTAAAGAGGGGAAACAGGTGGGTGTATCACGGGTCCGTTACGATGATGGCTCTTTATGCATGCAGTAAACCAACATCGATTCCAATCGATCGATTTCAGACGTATACCAGAGATCGTAAAGGTAAAGGTCGAATCGGAACGTGGAGAATTCCATCCTTTTCAACGGATATTGAAGAGCTCTCTCGAAAATCCCCGTAGCGCACGGTTTTCAGAAGAATATGCCCAAGGAATCTTTGCTTTTGTAGCCCTCTTTCTCACGAACCGCAGAAGAGAGTGGATTCGGTCACGGCTCGTCGAATCTCGAAACGAGCAAGAAATGTGGCGCATAAAAAAATGAGCGGTTTCAGAAGGCGCAATGCAATGCGATTGCCTTCGGATCTCTTCGATCCTCCCCCTCTCTCTCTCCCTCCCCCCCTCCCTCTCTCTCCCCCCTCCCTCTCTCTCCCCCTCCCTCTCTCTCCCCCTCCCTCTCTCTCCCCCTCCCCTTCTCCCTCTCTCTCTCTGTTATTTAGGTTTATTCGAACTTATTTTCACTTGCCTCCAGCCACTGTCTATGAGTAATTAATATAATTGCTGCGTACTGCCCTTTATTTCTACCGTCTCCGTGTCTTTCTACTCTCGTCTTAAGTTATCCAAAACCACTTCCTTAATAAAAATAACACTTGGGATCGTAGTACTCGATCTCACAAGAGGTAACCAACCCGCTTGTGGCCGCGGAAAAATCTAGGAAGTACATGGCAGGTCTTAAAAAAAAATCGCACGGTCGTTTTTTAACTCTTCGAAAATAAAGAAATCTGGTAACGGTAGCTTACGAAACGAAGCTTTAAGATTATTTTCCAAACTACATCGCTGTGACGACGGCATCAAACCGTCGATGTTCGCCGCACTCACACGAACACGCGTAAATTACCTAACCTATGGTTTGTCGCTGATTAAGTGCATTATGTGATATTACTTATCCGCAAATGGAGTTAACGCTCGTACGTGTGTGGGTGCCATATTCGCAAAGTAGACTGCGTGCTCCCATCGCTCTTGAAGCGAACAAGCGCGGCTTAATTGAGCATCCTCGTCTTGCGCAATTAGGAATCGGAGCAAGGACAAGGTCGAGCTTGGCTCTGCAGAGATGGAAGTCGGCGAATTTTCTGCGGAATAAGTACCCTTAATGCGATACTACGACTTGGTGTCGTCCTTTAAGTCGAATATAGGACTGCATTGGGTCAGTGGGATCTGAAAAAATTATCCTCGACCATTATTTTTTTTCACTTATTTCCCGATTTATATCAATTTGAGACAGATGTGCCCAGAGTGTCTTTTATTTTTTACGTATCAATCAACTCAGCTTCCCATAAAATTATTTGTCTTATAAGTTATATATGTAGTCCTAAGCCGGTGATTCCAAAACTTTTCGTAAGCAGAATTTCGCGGCAGCTCCACTTTCAGACGGGTTTTATATTTATCCATGCAGATGTCACAACATTTGGACGCACCAATTTGCTGCTAATCGTTGGCTAATTATTTAACGGCAATTTTCGCGCCACCGCTAAAACTCAGCTGCGGTTCCCAGTTTGAGAAACATCGGTATAGGAAATCCAAAGCCAACTGTACAAAAAAAAATCCTTGGCCTTGTGTATTAGACTAAATTAATTTGTAATTTAAATTCATCACGTAAATCTACAATGATATAGTGATAATTAAATGGTGAAAAATATCATTTTAAGGTCAAAATGCCTTTGAAATACCATATTTATCGCCCCAATATTTTGAGAAATCCAAATGGAAAAAATCTTTAAAACATAATTTTTCGTCAAATATATTTTTTTTGTTATTCGTTGCGTGGCTTACGCCGCATATGTCCCGCATTGGCGTTTGTCTTCTTGAAATAAGAAATTAGACTTGTAATCTTCGCAGAAGACACGCACCCTGATTTTCGGGGGGAAAATAATGCGAATGAAGCTGCGCGCGTTGCTGAAGCAAATACCTCGTTCAAAAAATGTTGTTTTAAATGTCACAATTCTTTTCTTTTTATGTTTTGTGTTATCAGGTGAAGCATCAGCATGAAAAGATTCTCTTTGAAATATCGATACATTAGGTTATATTTCTGTGCGTCTCTTACTTAGTTGTGAACGAAAAAAATACGAATCGCAACATAAAAGCACTGCGTAAAACCTTCATCGAAGAAACGGATACGAAATCCGAAAAGCATTAGTTCCGACGGTCAGTTATCCCTTCCTCTTTATCTCCCTCTCTCCGAATCACCGCCGTTTCAGTACAAAATCCCCTTTGGCTAAGCATTCCAGAGCCATTCCTCGGTCGACTACTCGAATCTCATGCGTGGAAGATCCGCAGGCATTCCACCTGTGGCTTAAGGAGCCGAGGGATCATCCAAACTCCCCTCTTGTCTCTCTCTCTCTCTCTCCCACACACTGCCGGGATAATGCCGCTCAAGGTGTTCTACCGTAATCTCTCGCCAACAGCTTGGTTGAATGGGCAACAGATGGAGAGCGCTTTCAAATATTTGGTGTTCACACCATAACGCTTTAAGCTCCAGGACTCCGCTTCGGCCTTTTAAAAGCTTCATTCAGGAGAGCTCGGCGATGATGCGACCTCTCGGAATTGCCTGGTTTTGAAAGCGGAGAGAAGAAGAAATAAATAAATTAAAAGGATCGGTCATCCGGTCGGTTTTTCAAATCCCGTTAGGGAGTTGATAGTTAATCGCTGCAATATTCATCAGTTTAGGAATCGAGAGATTGCGCGAAATGGTGAATCCGTCTTATTCGATAATTTCGCGCTGGAAAATTGTAAGACAGAGATTTGATGCTAACGTAAGTGTTTTTATATAATGGAAAATTTTCCTCCTTTAGCCTTAATTCGTCATGTATAGAAAACCACAGACAATTGCATTGATGATTATGTATTATCATTCTCATAGGTAATCTGTCTGTGGTTACCATTGGTTAAACCTGGTTGTCCACTTAATCCTGTTTTCCGCATATCTTCATGCATTGATAGCTCTCTTTTCCTTTTAAGTCGTCTATCAGTTGAAACTTAAAAATGCGTTTAGAATCAAAAAAATACGTGATTTTTATCAGTTTTATTACAATACCAATTATAAATTACCATGACAATTCCCATTGTTGCCGAATTTGAGAGCCCAATATATTCATATGGGGAAAATTTCAACGTAATATCGTTTTACAATTTCTGTGCGATTTTGCTTTGTTTACATGGCTACCAAATATTTGGTGATTTTAATTGCTAGTACATAAATGGTTTTAATAATATTTTTGCGTGGCGTAAAGTTCTCCAAAGCAAACTGTATTTAAAACTATGTAACTTAAATAACTAGGCGTAGATTATCCACAAATTGTGATTTCCACATCTTTGAAGATATCGTCACGAAACTTCGCATAGGTATATAATGTTACCCTGCGGATAACATAGGCTATATGACGAAAAAAAATTTGGGTGGGAGGGGGTGCTGAATTCATTAATTATTTTTCCATAAGTTTACACGTAATTTTCGATTTTTCACAGTGCAAGATTTTCTTCCTTCAGTCATTCATTTTTGCTTGATTCGACAGTTAAAACTCTGTACATACTATTTTATTCTTGCGATGTTTACATGTTACGTGGTCGAAATCTTACAATTAGATTCACTAAATCCGTTGAAATTCAACGGGCACTTCTGCTAGTCTAATATATAAAATTGACTTCGTCGTCGTCAGTGGGAAATCGGAACTCTGTAATGCTATTTTTAACAAACTTACCGAGTAGCTAGAAGATTGACATTTGGTAGGAATGTTCGGTTCTTAAAGTAGAAGCCATTTACGAAAAAAAAATTTCCAAAATCGACCCGGGTTCGATTCCCGAGAATGATTTCCATTCCTCATAAGATAACATGGGAAAATCGATATTTCGACCTGCAACCTTATTTTATTTTGCTTATTAAAATTCACGTATTTGACCTACGATTTTCGGACTTGGACTGTATTAAAGAAAAATAAATGCATTTCTTATTCTTATCGTCTTTTATCGCTTTCGAATCTAAATCTTTCGAATTTAACGTTTTAATATCATATTTTGACAAAATTTAGCGTTTTTAACGTTAAGTTGCCTTGCCAACAGATTACATTGTTAAACTCGAAATCCTATTACTCTCACGTATGCACACGTTCTCTCCGGACCTCCATGGACCCTCCCGGACCAATTCATAATAGGGATGGGCTATCTTACCCTGAAAGATCGATTCTGTGAATCGATCTAGATAGTATTAATAAAGATCGATTTAGCGATAAGATCGAACCAAAAAGATCGATTCAAGAAAGATCGATCTTCGATTCTAGCCACGAGGACTGTTATAAACTAAAAGAATAATTTTCGTGTTACAATTTATTTATTATAATAAAGATCGATCTTCGATTCAAGTCATAAGAACGGACATTTTACATTAACATTTTATAATCATAAGAAAAAGAAACAAAGAAAATTAAAAACATAAAAGTTCGCGATCAATTACTGTGTAGCATTAACTTCCTCTCTGATATGATTTTTAATTTTACAGATTTCTGACTGACTATTATTCGTATAATAAATTGCCAATACGCACACACAGCTCTCAGCGAGATTCCAACCCGCGAACCTTACATTGGAAACAAAATACATTAAAATCCTACACCGGGGAAATTCATTATTAGAGTAATATGTGAATTATTGAGATCAATTTATTTCACGCACTTCTTAATTTATTATAAATTAATTGGAAAAAACCGCGCAAATATTGCGCGGATACAGCTAGTAAGGTTAAGATGCCGACTAGGTTTGATGCCCACAACTAGAGTTCACCACTTTCACCAATCGCCACTGCCCCTCTCCTTCATAGGCACCCCACCAGGTGGGGTCGAACGATTCTCGATTCTGGGCTAAAAGAATCGATCCACATAAAAATCGTAGAACAAAAGATCCATCCAAAAACTCGAATCGGTCTTCTAAAAAGATCGATCTTGGATCGCCCATCCCTAATTCATAGATATCAGAGATATCTCAGAATTAGTTTTTACTTCCTCCAATATACGTAGTATAGAGAAAGTATTGTTTTCGTGAAAAAATTCGAAATCGAGATTTCAACGGAAATACACGTTTTGAGGTGCGCAAAGGGAGAAATGATTGTATTACCATATAATACATAATTTTATTCGCCAGAAATGTCTGGCATAACCCGGGCATCGCCGGGTACTTTCAGCTAGTTGTTTATAAATCTCACAACGCACCTATTTGTTATTTTCGGTGTAAGGTACTTTTAGTGAAAAGTTGAAAAATTCATGGTTCGCACACATTGGTTTTAACGAGATTCCTCTGTACACATGTGTATATGTGTTCGTCACTCGAGGTGTCAGCAGTCTCCAGGAGGGAAGGCATCCTTGGTTAGCGGGAATTTGAACGTTTGTATTGGTTGGGTTGCTTGTGTTTAGATAGGTTGAGTTAGTTTGTGCTAAATTTCGACAAATATGGTTCGGAACGCGTAAGCTAGAAATAAATAGTTTTCATTACTGCATTTTATCGCCTGGTCCTATCATTCTTTAGCGTGTTTGTCACATTTCAATACAAATCAACTCGAACCGTCGCAAAACAGCAACTCAAACCAACCAGTACAAACATTCACGTTCCAACTTTTCGTGTGTACGTTTCCTCGTGGAGGCTACTGATGCTTCTAGCGACGTGCCCGTGGGAAGAAAAACATAAAAAGACTAGTATGCGTTTGCCAGTGATATCTGTTATTGCAAATGTTAAATTCAATAATTATGTTTCTATTTTTTCCCTGTCTGGAAATGGATCTTTTTTTTTTTGCATGTATTGGAAAATTTCTTCTAGTGCGCACTTTTTTGCCGTTGCCCCTTAAAGTTAACGATTACCGTAGTTTGTTCGAACGGTCAGCTCTGGATTTCTTGCTTGCCACTCTCTTATATTTCGTTTTATTGAATTTCCTTTATATTGCGACATAACGGGCCACAGATAACGGGCGTAAAGTGAAAGCGTACGAGACTATCTTTCCTTTCCTTTAAATAAAAAGAAAAGAAGGAATACAAAAGAACTTGTATCGAAGATTGAAAGCATTTCCGTCAAATAAAAAGCTCGGCAGTAAAATTAAATGACGCATTCATTCAAACCTTTTAGTATTCGGTTAGAGAAAGCGCTTCTGTCTGTATTCTGAGGAGGAGAGAAAAAAGATTTTAAAAACTTCCGTGATTAATCACCGACAGTGATGAAATTTGTGAAAGGTACGTTTGGTCAGATCGCTTGTCGATGTAGTAGTGTTCGAGTTGGTAAGTGATACATCTCCTAACTAATTATATATGTGTTTGTTCAATTCAAAACAATTATTTTTGTATGTTGTTTTAGTTGATATTAAGTACCCCGCTCAGCCGTTGTTTTTGTATCTAAATGTAAATACAATAAACTTTGAAATGGTATAATGATAAATTAACAAGTAATGGGTATAAAAATAAATTTTTTAAAATAACTTTTATATTTTAACATTTATTATATTCGTTACTTCAACTTTGGTGAAATTATCTGCATAAGTTACCTTTTACTGGTGGATGCGGTGTTATATTCAATTAATCTGGAATCCATTTTGGCCTCTTTTTGCCCCATTTTTTGCCCATAAGAAAACATGTAAATTGGTGTAGAGGTTTTTATATTTGCATTTTAAAATTACTTCCCGTCAAGATACGAACTTGAGACTTTAACTATCGGATAGGATATAAATTGTAGTTTCTTATTTTTGAAGACAGAATTTCAATCCGAGTAGAATTAGCGTAAATTTATAGTTTTTATCGGAAAAAAGTGATAATTTTTCTGGGTGGCAACAATTGACTACCTAGGCAACCAGCTTAATGCTTTCATATGGGTAAGCTTTTAATGGGAATCAGAGGCTTATATTTCTCCTTTAAAACCTTACTAACGTAATGCCCATTGAAATATCAACGGGAGTAAAGATTCGATCGTTCAAGCTATTTATGGAGATCAAATTGGCATCAGAAACATTAATTGTATTGAAAGTCATTTCCCTCTCTCACCCTCCCTCCCTTTATCCCCTCCCTCCCCCCTCTCGTATTAAAAGTAATCAAAGCACGTTTATACCCATAATGATTGTGTAATAGTACCGATTACTTACCTTTGATATTACTCGTGTTGCGCTTCGTTGATTTGTATACGACAAGAAATGTCTTCAGCCTTGATATTCAGAATAATTTAATATAACACTGCCTCCACCAGTAAAAGGTAACTTATGCAGGTAATTTCACCAAATTTGAATTAACGAATATAATAAATGTTAAAATATAAAAGTTATTTTTAAAAATTTATTTTTATACCCATTACTTGTTGTAAAAGAAAAAGATCACTGTAATGTTTCGCTTGGTTATTAGCGGTATCGAGACAGTTCTCGATCTGTCTCGACAAGCGAGACATGCACGAGAGAGTTTACGATACAAATGTAGCTTATAAAAGTTTATTATAATAAAGTTTTCAACGCAACTCTTTAAATAAAATTTTTAACACGATAACTTGATGAAGAAGTGAAAGGAAAATCAAATATGGGCACTCGTTCAAAAAAAAATACTTGGATAAAAAGTTATGTAACAGTGAATCGAAATAGCAAAAACAGCACGCATTTTCGGAGCTTGGAAACATTCGCCATGGCAACCCCTTCAACGCGCACAGTTTGCAAGTCCTTGCAGAGTTCGTCGTTTCGTGCAAAGTACTTCGTCTCGACGGAAGAAAAAAATCACGCGACAAAGCGAGATAACTTCTTTTTAAAAAAAGTGGGGGGAAATAAATTTCGAAGCGAGCTTTTTAAAAAAAATCAGCGCGATAAGAATACAAAAAAATACTTAAAAAGGAAAAAAAAGAGCTGTCGTCAGAAGGATGGCTTAAAAGGTATGACTTCTTAACAGTGAGAAGAATGCGACCATGGAAACGGAGGACGAGTGGAAGAAAGAGAAGAAAAAAGAACGTTCGGATAAACAAAGAAGATATATATGCACGCACAGAAACGCGCACGTGCGAGTTACGAAACAATAACTTCAAACCGAGTAACTGTAAAAAAATAACTCGCTCCTACGTTTCGAAGGGGTGTCCTGTTGGTAACAATGGAAACAAACATCATGGCAACTAGATCAATTCATTTAAATGGCAACTGATTTCACATGCTGTACCGTTTACATTTTTGCATTCAATATTCATTTTAAATTAAGAAACTTCGAAATATTTTCTAGCACTAGATTTTTATATATTAAAAAAAAATATGAAAAAAAATTCCCAAATGAAACTTTTCAAACAGAAAACAATTTTTCATTCACAAAAACTTTCTTAATTTGCAGTTATGTCGTTTTAAAAACATAACCCCTAGCAACGCCAGGTAATTTTGCAATCTAAACTTATAAATAAAGCCCTACAAACATGTTTCCACCTCGCTCAGTATAACCTGGAAATTTTACATCCTAGATCGGGCCAAATCGCATTAAAGCGAATCATTATAATGCAATATGAATCTACGGTGTTAAAATAAAAAAAACACCGCGTTGTAGCGAATCCTTGTTATAGGAGGGCCGGCAATTATTTACTTACTTACAGTTGTAAAAGCTGCGACGTTTCCGAAATGGCGTCGGTAAAAACTTAAATGTATCGTCGCCGTCCATCATTCACCTAAAAAAATAAAAACAAAGGAGAATGCTACACATTATGTGAAATTAAACGAGCAACGTGTGTACAAAACAAGTGAGGAAAGAATTTCAGAGCAAATTACGTAAGGTGCTTTTTTTTTAAGAACACTAAAATAAAAAAGTTACTTGTCGGTTATCTCGGACCACGCGACACTGCGTTTTTCGCTACTCGTTATTGATTTGCGAAGTGAAATTGGTGACTAAGGTGCGAAAATTTCTCGCTTGACTGTTGCGCCGTATTAATACAAAAGTACCCTAAAGCTTGCTAACCCATGACTGATCAGCCTGTCGCGACAATTACAAACCCGATCACCGGACAACGGGGAGGGATAGTTTGGTTCCAGCGAGGCGAAGGGCGCGGTAGCGCCCGGAGACGACAACTAAAATAAAAACAAAGCGAGCCGAAGGCTCGCCAATATCATCTCCATTATGATTATTATTATTTATTAATAACAATACTCCATAACAACGTCAACATAACAACACCAACAAAAACATTTTTCCTATATTGTGGATAATATTTGAAAAGTGGTCCGGGATAACCCAAAAATACCATAAAAAACATTCCCCTGCAGACCAACCTATCTTGAAAATTTTGCATCTTTAATAATATTCAGTACATTAATTATGTAAATACATTTGTATACCTATGTAATTTCACTTTTGTTTCGAAAAGTATTTACTAATCTCAAATCAATGTATTTTACCATTAAAATGTTATGCAGCGTATCGCGTAAACATTTCTACAAAAATAATTGGCATTAAATAACAACGACAAAATATTTCATAGAATAACATTTTAGAACTGTGTAATTTCACTTACTTGCGTGTAATAACATACTTGTTTCCGATAAAAACTATAAATTTACGCTAATTCTACTCGGATTGAAATTCTGTCTTCAAAAATAAGAAACTACAATTTACATCCTATCCGATAGTTTAAGACTCGAGTTCGTATCTTGACGGGAAATAATTTTAAAGCGCAAATATAAAAACCTCTACACCAATTTACATGTTTTCTTATGAGTATCTCTCGCTACGACACTTTGATATTCTTTCAGATTAAAAAAAATAATACATGTACTTTACAAGTACGGTAAATACTTTTTAGAGAGCGCGGGGCCTCTTTTAAGTGCAGTCACGCCGTTCGCACCTCCATCAAGCCGGCCCTGCATGCGAGACCTTCCCATATCAAGTGGCGGTATTCTATAGGTATAATAGGCCTCACTAAATAATTTCTCTGTAGAGGTAATTTATTATAGTTGAAGAAACAATCGTTCCGGTACTGTAGCTCTCTAAATATCGCAAATCAGGACTAAGAGGGACTTCCTTCCATTTTGACACGACTCCTTAGTTAGCCTATCAAATCCGTTTTCTTAATAACCCATCGTTCGAAATAAACAAGTTGGGAAAGTGTACAACCTATCACAAATGGACGCGTTTCGTGCAATGGAGTATTAGAAGGAAATGATATACCTGTCCGTAAGGGAAATAGCGTTTTAAAGTTTTTTCTTCGTCCTAAATAATCCATTTTCTTCCTATTTAAAAATATTGCATGCGCACATAAGGAAATTAAACGCTTGTTTGTGAGATTGTTTTTGTTAGCAACAATGAAGAAGTAACCATGCAAGAAAATTTCTAACTCAACTCGAATTAAGGCATTCTTGTTTGATTTTCTCGATAACGGCTACTTAAACATTAGTACATAATCACCTCCTCCATGCACGTCTACCACAACTTACGTTTAAAATTCTGGTCATATTTCTGTCTCTTGAAGTTTACCATCCCATTGTGAAGGATTTACCTTCATATTGCACGTTTAATATCCTGTTAGGATCTATTTTTCCTCCTCCTGTTTCTGTTTGCTTATCTAAGACGAAATCTAATTTTAAGAACTGTTGTGATAAAAATGTACAGGGAACAAAATACTCTTCCTTACTAGTTTTACAAGTTTTATTTGAAAAATATTTTGATAAGACGAGAGATGTGACGGAAAGTTAATATTTTGTCACCAGTAAAGCGGTACCCCTGTTTGGCGTACGTGATTCATTTTTGTGATTTTCTTATTATATTTGCGTCCTTCATATCAAATTTCATGAAAATCCGTTCGGTAGAAACCGAGAACGAACATGCGGGCGGACGGACGGACAGACCGACGGTAATAGGCGCTCACGTTGGAAGCGAAACGCGCCTAAAAAAGATGAAGTTCAGCTACCTTCTCGCTCGTTTTCGTCCAATTTCAAATCTCTTCCGGTTGTGTTAACCCCCCTCAGTTCTTCCGCCATTCGCGCAAATTTCCTGGACCGCGGACTTTTTTGTTGTTGTTGTTGTTGTTGTAAGTTTAGAAGTGGTAGAGTCGAGTAAGTCGTTGGCAGTGGGATGAGTAGGTTCGATCTCCCGCTTCAACGCACTCAATTTGAGATGTACCAGAAACTCGATAACTATTCCGTATCCACCCTCAGTTTGTTTGCACGGGTTGTTTAAACATTGCGTAGCGATGAAATTTCACATCGGGGATCTGTTTAAACTTCCGTCGCCAATTAAATAAATCGCATTAGTCATTTTAACGGAATGATTAATATAGGTTGCTCCCAAAGGAGTAACGAAAAGGTCGGGAACACTTGTTAGCAAAATTAAGTCGCATGTCTTAATTTACATATCTTTGATTATATTATCAAGTTACCGTGTTGTTATTTTGACTCGTCTACATTTACATCCCATCCTAAAATTCACCGAACTGATGGATAGCGGGTGGTACAATGCACCGAAATGTCCATAAATATTGTTTCGTGCAGGTTTTATTCTCCTATTGAGATATGGTTGTCATAGGGAAAAAAGATTCGATTCTACGATCGTATCGTCATGATCGTGTCTCTGGATGCACTCGGTTATTTCGACTAATTCTTACAACCTCTTCTATACAGCCTTACAACCTACGTCTACATAATATCCTGAAATCCACCAGACAAGTGGGTGGCAGGGGGTGCAGTGAACCAGATTCCCCAAAATAAAATCTCAGTTGCGAGCTTGAATATCTTGCTGTCATGAATTGATCGAAGCTCACTATGCAGACAGGGATAATCTGAAATGTGGGAATAATTTGAAAACAGGAGAAAAAAATCTGCCGTGCCCGGGAATCGAACCCTAGTCTTCGACTAGCCGGGTCACTGAAATATCATGGCAGATCGATTCTCCCGTTTCAGAACGCGGAACTTAATTACTTAGAACAAACATCCGCGTTATGAAACGGTGGTTCTGTGGTAGAATATCAGCCCGGTAAGTGGAAGATCTGGGTTCGGTTCCCGGTCATTACAGATCTTTTATTCTATTCTCAAATTATCCTGCTGTTGTGATCTTTAATTTTTCTAGGAAAAAGGGATCCTAGATATCGCTCCGTCCCACTGTCAGTCTCACGTATTTTATCGTCACATATAAATACGTACTTCAGTAATTTCACGTACTCCTTCAGCAAAGATTTCTGATTTGTATTTCTTTACTACCCACAAACCTGCAGTCGTTGATTCGCTTTTCTCCTTTGGAGAAGTTCCTGTTTTTTTGGCGATTTTTTTGTGTATGAATAAAATTTAATTACGTTCTGCTGCCCCTCTCCCAAAATAAATAGTCATCTACAAACAAAAAAGTGTCATCAAATGCGATCATTTACAGGATCTTTCGAGATAGATGAACTTCGCGATGACTGCATGGTTGCGACGATTATTAGCGGGCTTCTTTGCATGATGTCGGGCCCCTAGAAATGAAAAGAGCGAAATTTTTAAGTAGCTCCATTTTATTTTTTCCTCCTAGAGTTAATTCCCTTAAAATTCCAGCCCGTCTTTCTGGAAAGTCTCCTTCTTTAATCTCTCGTGAATTAAAAACATCTACGGTCTTCTATGCACGGCGCTTGCTTGTTCGCTCTCCCGTAATGACTTGCTCCGAAGTGTCCTCGGAAGCCGCTGCTTAACTTATGGAAATACTTTGGATATGAATTAAGGGATCTTAAACAAACATCTCCAAATTTTAACGAGCTCCTACTATTTTAAAAGCGCCTTTTCAAACGAGAGGCGCCACTTCTCGACTTCAATTTAGTATTCCGCAATGGACTTAACTCTAAATATCGCAAACTCGTTATGACGGCGAGGCGCTTTCTCTTCTCGCAAGTAACATAGTCATTAAAGTCTCTCGTGACTTTAATACGACATTCCGTTTTATCTTGGAGGCGAATCTCCTAAATTGATACGATTATGTTAATATATATCTCTATTATACCATTATCTGCTGTTTTTTATCGCGTTTATAATTTCGTTAGAGTACGATCGAGATTAAAGATATCTACGTTGGAGTTTTAGTTATTTTTTGCATCAGATTTTTCTCCAGATAAGGTTTCATAAAAAAAAGATTTTTTCCCTTCGAAATTAATTAGTTTTTAATTCCACCTCGACGGATACAGCTTTTCATCGAGACCTTAATATATTATATATAATTCCAGCGCGGAAAGTTAACGCGAATTCTTTGGAGGACATAAACCTATTTACAGTAAAACTCGTTTATAACGATCACGCCTAAAACGAAATCTCCGCTATAACGAAGAAATGTCTCGGTCCCTTGAACTTCTCCATAAGGGCATTGGTTAAATTTCTCGGATGTAACGAACACGCATTTTACGAATTCTCGGCTGTAACGAACAAATATTGGTCCCGTGGCAAAAAATGTCCCATATATAACGAATTTTGGCCAGCAGAGCGATAAGTAATGAATAGTTTCTGCCCGCTTAGTGCGCACTTGTTCGTAGAGGTGCCCTTCCTCCATCTACCCCTTCCATACGAATTTCCACGCTCCCTTCGTTTTGAAATTGATATTAAAAATGTGAAATGTTTATGTAAATGAATGACCATAATAATAATATTAATTGACCATTTAAAAAATCGTATGTAATAGCAGTCGAACATTTTACATGCCGCGAAGTTGATAAGCATCTCTTTGCATAAGTACGGCATTGAAGTCGACTCACTGCAAATACAGTAAAAGCTGTGTTATCCGGCTATCTTGGGGATTGTGGAAAGTCGATTAGGAGAAATATCCGGTTAGGGGAGCGATTTTCGATTTTGACATCGCAAATTTAGCAATAACCAAACAAAATTGGGCTTAGGTTCACTATCGTACTCCCCAAACATATCTATGCATGGGGTTTGCATTTTCCATTTTAATTCTTCCACACGTAGTTAGATATAGACACTATTTACCCATTCTTACATGCAAAACGAAAAGACTATTGAAAAGTTTAGGGCGTCCGGGAAGTTTGGGGATTACGGCAGTGAACCTGTTCCCAAAATTGAATTTATTGGATTATATCTTTCTTATATATCTTTCTTATTCATCTTTATTTACTCAATTAGAAAAGAACGAAATTATTTAAGTCTTCTCAACATTTCTGTGAAAACCAGTCATATAATATTTTATCCAGTTCCTCAATTTTTGGCTTATGAAGCGTATGATGTTTATTAATTGATTTACTTGTCTCAGAAGATGACACAAATTTCATTAATTTAGCCTTATGAACCTTGATATCGTAGAGCGTGGAAGATCCGATGTTGAATTCTTTTGCTGTGGCTGCTCTATTTTTTTCCTTTTTCAATTCGTTTGATCAGCTCCAGCTCTCCTGTTCCTTGCTTTTAGATATTTATTTTGTTGCCATATTCAATGGCTGGGTAATTTTTAAAATAATAAAAAGCGATAAAACTGGAAATTGTAGAAGTACCCCAAAACATGTGGACAATGCAAATGTCTTACGTAACCAAAAACGCCATGCTTACTCGGCAGCCACAGAAGTATACGGAGTAAATACGTAATATATACATCTTATATTTTAAGAAATTTTAAAGTGGAAGTTGTGGTATTACACATATACTATTCACACAAAAATTCATAAAAAAGAAAAAGAAATACAAAATGAATTGTATTTGTGTAATTGCCGGTATCTAAGGCTGGCCGGTTCTAAATAGCCGGATAGCACAGCTTTTACTGTATGTGTATACGTGTTATATGGGATGTATAGGCCAAAAACCATGTTCGTCGTATATAACGTAGTCACGTTCATAACGAAGCAATGATTCGGTCCCCTCAAATACGTATTAAACGAGTTTTACTGTATATATTTTTTTAGCGCATGCACGAACTCATTATCGCAATCGTTATTCGCCTCTCAAATTTGGGAAAACCTTGAGAAAATCTCGAGTTTTCAACTGTTCAAGGAGCGGCATAACTCAAGATAGGTCGGATGACGTCGAATGCGAAGCGTACTTTCCGGAAATGCTTTGCTCCCGAGAAGCAAACATTTCGCAGTTACATTTTTTCGAAACCTTCGAATTATTAAGCAAGAGTCGTGTTGTAAGTCCTTTTCCTCCCTTCCTCGAGAAAAACTTGGGATCCGCTGCTTGGAAAGACGTCCGAGATTTCAAGGTTTCTTATATTTATTTATGGAAGAGAGCAATTAGAACGTTTCTCTTATTAAAGGAAGCCGAGCTTTTGAAAGTTTGTTTTTGCACCTTCTGGAAAATTGAAGGAAATGGGACGATTACTATTACGGTTTTAAAGCTAATTGAGGGCTCTAAACGGCGAGATTGTAAAGAGGATTTAAACGATTCATATTGTTTTTTATAGTGCTACTGAAAGGAAATTAATAAGGAATTGCTCGTAAAATTTATCGCTGGAGTCGTTTTTAACTCGATTACTCATTCGTAACTTTTGTACGGCGGTAATGGAATTGTTTTTTTTTACTCTCAAAGGAAAAAACTTGCGTATCTTATACGCCCTTTTTTGTTATGTTGCATTGACCGTCATCCAAGCGGTTTTTAGGCCCGTTTCGCTTCCAGCGTGAGCGCCTATTATCGTCGGTCCGTCCGTCTGTCTGTCCGTCCGTCAGCATGTTCGTTCTCAGCTTCTACCGAACGGATTTTCATGGAATTTCATATTAAGGACTTACAATCAAAGACTAAGAAAATCACATAAATGAATCACGTACGCCAATCAGGGGTACCACTTTACTGGAGACAAAAAATGAACTTTCCGTCGTATCTCATAAAATATTGCTCATATCAAAATATTTTTCAAATAAAACTTGAAAAACTAGTAAGGAAGAGTATTTCGTTCCCTATACATTTTTATCGTGGGAGTAGCCGTTATCAAGAAAATCAAACAATAATGTCTTAATTCGAGTTGGACTTAGATAATGTATTGCATGGTTACTTCTTCATTGTTGCTAGCATAAACAATCTCACAAACAAACGTTTAATTTCCTTACGTGCGCATGCAGTATTTTTAAATTGGAAGAAAATGGATTATTTATGATGAAGAAAAGAACTTTTAAACGCCATTTCTTTTATGGAATTTTTTTCAAATACTCCATTGCACGAAACGCGTCCATTTGTGATACGCTATACACTTTCCTAACTTGTTTTGTCTGGCATAGGATCGAAGACTCATGCGACCCATACATCATAATCCTCGTTTACGTTTACCTTTTCTCATTAGTTTGATAAAAATTAATACATGGCGCGATGGCCTTTTATTACGGTCGATAATCGTACAGGCGAACAACACATTGCCTCAGATTGATGTACAGAGGGATTTCTATAAGAAGAACCTCAAGGGAAAATAAAAATAGTCGACTTGTAGAAAATTCGAGTTATAGAAGAAAAATAACATGAAAAAGATTTTGTCCTGCCAAGTGAATTTACTTATAGTTATGGAAATTTCGAGTTATTAGAGAAGTTCGACTGCATTTGCCATTTCAGTTGAAAACTCGGAGGATGTTTTTATTTTTTTTCTCACGACGTCGATCATCATAAGGCATTCCATTGGAAAGAAAAAAAAACAAACGTACCTCTAACGTATGAATTCAATAAATGACTGTTAATGAGAGTTATTTATCCTCCCGTTTCTTTTTTTTTTTTTTTGCGAGAGAGCGACTTATTCGCAGGTTGATATCCGAGTGTTTTCAGCCGCTTTCCAATACAGAGCGATAAGAGACGTCACGGAGAGAATTTTATTGCTGCGCAGTCTCGATAACCTCGCTCTTATCGATCTTATCTCGAAGAGAAAAACCTTGTTAATGGAATCGTTATGTGCCTCTCGCGAAAATATCCCCCATGCTGTAAGTAAATCCTGTCGCTTCGTATGCGCGCGAGAGATATCCGTAACTCGCGCGTCCGAGCATAAATCGTGGGATCGCTTCCACTCCTTCCTCTTTTATCGACAGCGAAAGCCGATATACGCCCTATGCAGTTCAGTTTCTCCGTCGAGTACATATCGTATTTTATCGACGTCAAGAGCGCTAAATCCTAATCAGTTAACACGGTTTCCCGAGAGATGCATCGCTCCAGATCGGGAATGGGGGATGAATACTTCGCGTAGTTCAAGAGTACAAGAACTCCATCTGGCAGAGAGATACCGCATTTAATTGCAGTCAAGGGAATCGGGATCGATATATCGAAGATCGTAATTGGTCGCATCTATCGTTAGCGATATATATATATATATATATATATATATATATATATATATATATATATATATATATATATATATGTTTCTCCGTCGCTGAAGAAGGGCATCAGCCCGAAAGCTCCATTTTTGTGTAGTTTTTGTTCTTTTGTGTTTTTCGTGTGTCCTCAGCACCCCCAGCGGCTCTTCATTCTAGGTAAGTGTCCACTGGGCTTCCTCCAACACCTTGTTGCTACCTTTATTATTACCTTTCCTTTTCCTTAAGTATATATATATATATATATATATATATATATATATATATATATATATACACACACACACACACACACACACACACACACACACACACACACACACACACACACACACACATACATACACACACAAATTCTGAGAAGATACATATTAACGGAGCAGAACTCGCAGAAGTTACCAGCTATGTTTACTTGGATCAACTCTTCACTACTGATGGTTCGCTTCTTGGAGGAATCAACCGGAGAGTGAAGATGGCATGGAGTGCTTTTGGCAAGAATGCAAACATCCTTAAATCAAATATTCCAGTCTTCCTAAAAAGGAGACTGTATGACCAATGTGTTGTGCCTGTTCTGACATATGGATGTGAAACATGGACCATGAACGCCAGAATGATTCAGCGCCTGCAAACAACACAGAGGAGCATGGAGAGATCACCCGAAGAGACCGCAAGAGGAACGACTGGGTAAGAAATAGGACGTGACGTTATTAGAAGAGTGAAGGAGCTAAAATGGCAGTGGGCGGGCCCTATTGGTAGAAGAAATGACCAGCGTTGGACGTCCAGTGTCATCGAATGGATCCCAAGAAACATCAAGAGACCGAAAGACAGGTGGGACAGAGAGCTTGTTAAGTTCTTGGGGCAAACTTGCAGGAGGGAGGCAGTTGGCAGGGAAAACTGGAAAATTCTGGGGGAGACCTTTATCCGTCAGTGGATTGAAAAAGGCTGATGATAATATATATGTATACACACACACATATACACACACCCACATATATATGCAAAACTCTTGTTCTCCATCTTCGTAAATCCCCAAATTCCATAACCGACCTCCACGCCGCATTACTTCAAGCGTCCAAAGACCTCATTTCGAACCGCAGTAGACTACTCTGTAAGCTTTCCCTGATGTGCGTCCGGCATCTCCAACTTGGTTTACCCCTACCATTCCTACCAGCAGGTTTGGACCTTCCCCCCGGCCTCCCACAGACCTCCATCTTCAAACCTCTTCCTCAATACATTCCACCCGCACTTCCCTCTCAACACCCGGTAGAGCAATACCTTAATTATATCCTTCGCAAAATCTCCCAGACCAACTTTTCCGATCTTCTTGGCCATAAAGACAATCTTACCAGACGAGAAAGACATGCCATCTCAACTTTTAAACATAACAGAAGTATTATTATTCTTCCCGCGGACAAGGGCACCACTACGGTTGTGCTGGATCTCGCCCAATACAACGTGGAAGCCGATCTCCGACGAAACCTTTTACCTCCTCCTCACCTCCAACTCCACACGCCGCCACTATTCCCAAATATCCTCCTATCTTCATTCCGCAGGAAAACACGCATTTCCGCATTCGTGGACTCACACCTACAACCTCTCGTACGTCAACTCCCATCCTTCATCCAAGACACCAAACACTTCCTTCAACGCCTTTTCCCCTCCCACCGAATACCATTTTGGCTACCGTTGACGTTTGCTCCCTCTACACCAATATTCCCCATGATGACGGACTTTCTGCCCTCAGAAAACTACTTGACACAAGACCCGACAAGAGACCCTCCTCCTATTTCCTATTGGTGCTGAAAAAGAACAACTTCTTTGTCGGAGGGCGCCAATATCTCCAAATAAAGGGTACAGCGGTGGGAACTCGAATAGCTCCCTCTTATGCCAATTGCTACCTAGGAGAATGGGAGATTCACTTCCTCAACGTACCTCTCAGACCACTACTATGGCTGAGATATATTGACGATATATTTCTTATCTGGACCAATGGACCTGACTCCCTCCAATCCTTTTTGCCAAGCCTCTCATATCACCCCACGCTTTCCTTCACTCACAATACTTCCACCTCTAACATCACCTTCCTGGACGTCGACCTCTCTATTCAAGACGGAAAAATCCGCACCGGTGTCCACATAAAGCCTACCAATAGCCTCGAATACCTCCACTTCAATAGCTGCCATCCATCACACACTAAAACTTCTATCCCCTATGTCCTAGCCCGCCGACGATGGAGGATTTGCCCAGATGGAAGGTCTCTTTCTCAATATTACTCCATCCTCGAAGATGCTTTTCTTAAACGTGGTTACCCACCGGGTCTGTTCCGTAATCAGATCAGGAGGGAAATCACACCCGAAACCAATGGACACCACCCTCTCACTCTCCCTATTCCTGATTTTACCCCTACACTCACCCTTATTACCCTCTTCCACCCCCGGTATCCACGAGGTCCTCAAGCAAATCCCTCAAGCCCACCCAATTCTTACTTCCACCTCTCCCCAATCTCCCTTCACCAATTTCCCCATTCTTTCCTTCCGCCGGCCTCCCAATTTGGAAGAGGGAGATGAAAAAAGTGCCATGTTGGCTGAGTCACATCTCTACTCGCAATCGAAGAGATCCAGCTCGATGTGACGAAGGTCGAAATTGACCGCATCCATCGAGAGATGGGCATGCATCTCTAAAGCTTCGACTTACATACATATCTTGACATTTTACGACTCTCGCAGGCGGTTTACAGGTGCTGAGGATTTTCAAGAAGAGCGAGGCGCAGGTGCTTGTCTGAATACACCTTTTTCTTTTTTGTCGTTTTTTTCACTTGATGTTGGATTGTCTTACCATTACATTTCTTGATTCATATGCTAATAACTCTTACCTTTTCTGATCCTTTCTCTCCCTCTCTCTCTCATCCTGTTTCATCCTTTTTCTCTCTCACATTTTCCATCTCACTTGATCCCTTTCTTCTTTCGTTCTTTGACTCTCGTAGTCTTTGTATTCTCTCTTTCTCTCTTCTCTTCTTTCCCTCATTTTCTTCTTCTCATCCCTATTGCCCTTTCTTCCACTTATTCTTTAGTACTCTCTTCTCGTCTTTCTTACAATCCACCCTTCTACACGTACGTTTCTCTGCTGTCCACCAAAATGGTTCATGGCGGTGGGTGCAATGCCCCTAAATACTATTCCTGGCAATTTTCCTTCGGAGGTTTTACTCTTCTAATTTTTTGATCCCAGATTACCCTGGGGAATAAAACGAACCTCGATATCGCTCTGTCCTACTATCGATCAGACGTATTTAATCTTCCTGATCTTCTCTGTGTTTCGTCTCTTTTTAAAATATCCTCAGCTAAACTTTCCGACCTTTACTACTCAAGTATCAATATCGCTCTGTCCTACAATCGATCAGACGTATTTAATCCACATGATCTTCTCTGTGCTTCGTCTATTTTTTACAATATCCTCAGCTAAACTTTCCGACCCTTACTACTCAAGTATCGATCTAATGTTCAGTCGACGATCTCCAAGCGTGGGCTAGTCCAAATTCTTTAATAATGAGTTATTAACCTGCTTGTGGTCTTTCATTCGTTTCACGAGTGCTTCACGTCGAACTTTTTCCGGCTCAAGAATGTGACATTTGTCACGGATATCCCATACGTATATTTGAGGAGGATTCGACCTGACAGACAGTGAGAAAAACAAACGGGTTAAGTTTTAAATAGAGGAGGGGAAGAGAAGAACTTAATAAATAAGAAAGAGAATAGACCGGTCTGTCATACTTTGAAAGCTCTGCCGAAGGAAGTCATAGAAGGAAGAATTATTAGGAAAGAGGTAGGAAGAAGAAAGGAGTATTTGATGCATTAGAGGAAAGGAATGGAGAAATGGAAGCCCTTGGGATGTACGCCTTGGTTTTTTATGTCTATTTACCTCACTTTCACATTTTCTATCGATAAATTTCTCAGATGGGATAATAGAATTTTTAGTCTCAATCTTGCCATAATAAAGAAGTTTATTTTAAGGGCAAGGTCGAGACTGAAAATTCCATATCCCATTTGTCTTTTACATCCCCCTGTCTTTTTTCCCTTTTATCTCTTCCACCCACTCCAATTTCCTTTTGCTTTATCTCATTTTCTCATTCTCTTTCTCTGCGTCTCTGATTCCTTATAAGGCTAGACTTTATCTCCAACCAAAGCTCCGGGCGATGTTTATGCAGCGACCCTGGTCTCTCTCTCTTTTCCCGTCTCAAAGGTGCAATAGGGTCACCTCCCTCCTCCATAAATGGGGAGAGGGGAAAGCAGTAGGACGTTTTATTGCCCATCGCGTGCCCTTCAAAACCACCGTCGAGGGGAACGATGATGACGACCCGGCTATGTCGTCTCTTCCTTGGTCGGGATGAATGGTGATATGGGAGTTAGAGGGAGAGATATGACTATGAAGACCATCTCTCTCTCTCTCTCTCATGTTAGGGATAGTGTCATAGGATAGTAAACGAGGGTAATGAGCCTCCCTCCACCTCCTCCTCTTCCCTACCCTCCCAACTTCCGTTAACGTAAATTCTTTTTTTTTATGCACCCACGCACTCGCGTTTATTTGCGCAAATTCCTCTTCTTTTTTTTATTATTTTACGACCCCAGCGAGGATTCGTCCGCCGGAGAGATGAGGAAAGGAGTGGGTGTGAAAGAAGGGCTTACGGTTCAACGAGTATGGCGCTTCGTAGTGAGAGAATGGCGAAGTAATGGAGGAAAGGGAATGAGAGAGAGAAAGAGCGTATGATTTCTTGGAATTAATTTTTCGACCTCGCTCGTATGATGGTCATTTTTTTTTATAGAATCGGTTTAGTTTCGCGAAATGTCGTTTTATACTTATGGTTCCTTTCAGGATTTTACCCTTATTACGCGGGACAACTTTCGAAGCATATTTTAAGTCTTATCTCTAGATTAATCTTCGAATTCATATGTGAAAGTGAAACTGTTCTCTCCCGCCTCCCCCGTGTTATTTTGGATCAGTTATTAATTTATGAAAGGGACAGGAATGTTACGTGAAAATATTTTTATTTTGGAACAATTAAAAGTAGAAAAATAAGTGGCATCACGCATGATGAAATTAAATTAAATACTTTCGTGTGTAATACTTTCATATAAATTTCGTTTTGATGAACAGTCCTATTACGCAAACACTATAATATGCTTGTATTCCTATACATTCCTATACAAAACCGAAAAAACGCCTATGAAATTTTTCGAGAAGTAATATCCGTTTTATGCTTTTGTGTTCTGTTGCATTAAAATATATTCGCACTTTTTCGAACGAACAAAGGGAAAAAATTAATCGGATCGAAGCAAAATAAAGCATTTCCAAGTTGGTGAAACATATTAAATGCAAACCGAAACTTCAAAGCTGTTCACTTCGTTATCGACTCAACCTGAATAAATTTATCGTGATTTCCGGTCTATAATGTTATCTCTCGCGACCTATAGAGATGGACTCGGAATCCATTCGTTTTTATTCTGACTCGCACAAACAAGGATTTCTGCAGACCACTTCACCTTTGTTGCAACATAACACGCACGAAACTATAATTTTTAGTAGCCTCATCTCGGCATCCGAATCCTATAATATGTATACCAAACGCGACGCGTTCCACTTAAAACGGTTTAGTTTTCCTTTCTTGTTTATCGTGCATCGCGGTTTTATTTAGGTAAACCGGAGACGTAAATCATCAGAAATGCGTTGCGTTCTGCGGAGTGTTTTCATTTTCTTTCCTTCGTTTAACATTTTCCCCCTTATGATATGTTTTTAATCGGGTCCTTACATTAATTAATAGTTGCGTTTGTTGCATGCGACTTTAGCTGGACGATGATAGCGTTTTTTTTCATAAACATTTTATCGCTTGCTCCGAGGTTACGGCGGATGATTTTGTAAATAATCCGGGCTTTAATCACTATTCAAGCACGTGGATCGTGTGTGTGTTTATATATTATCGTAGCCTTTCAAGTAAGGATGTTTTCCATCGACGTTGATAAAAACGAGCGTTTCACGACCCCTGAACCCGCAGTCCAATGGCAACGGAGATAATATTTACTTCCCCTCCCTTCACCCACCAATCTATCCTCCTCCTCCCTCCTCTCCTTCCAGCATCCTCGGAAGAACAAACAGGCGATAAAAGGGTTTCCAAGAAGAGTCAAAGATAGCGGGAGGGGGGGCGGAGAGATTGCGGGGAAGAGGGAGGTAGGATGCAGAGAGAGAAGAGAGAGAGAGAGACAGAGAGAGAGAGAGAGTTAACCAGGGGTGGTGGTGGGATTGCATTGTTGAAGGGGTCAAACCGCAGGTTTTGCCCCGGGGTAAAGGAGAGATGGAGTGGTTGAATGCCTTCCCCCAAGAAAACCCCATTCCCTTCCCTTTCTCGGCACGCGAAACGGAAATTGGAAAATTCAATGAGGAAGAGTTTTAAGGAAAGCAATCCTTATCTTCTCCCATCCTCCCACTGCGGTGATTTTATTCCACGGGGAGGGGGTTTTTTTTTGTTAAGGGTAAAGAGAGGTGGTATAGGGAACTCGGGGTGGGTTAAGTGGTGTAAAGGGTTTTTTTTCATCGTGGATCAGCGGTGTCAAGATAGAGAGAGAGAGAGAGAGGATGGAGGCGTTAAAACCCCGACGGAAACCGCTTTAATAAATAAATTTTGCGGGAGATGGAGAGAGAGAGGAGTAGGAGGACGGTTTTGCCTTGCGGTCGGAAGAGATTTTTGCTGTGGGCTGTTTGTGTGTGTGTGGAAAGATCGCTTTAAGGGAAACATTGGGGGAATCCGTCCCTATGCTCCTGCGTGTAACCCTTTTTGATTTCCCTTCATCCGCCGAAACCTCGTAATTCCCTCCTTCCTCCCTCTCTCGTATCCCCTTCCTTCACTTTCTTCTCTCTCACTCCCCCTCAGAACCCACTTCTCCAACCCTTATCCGACCTCTCTCTTTCTCTCCCTCGCCGCGAAGCACATCCGCTTCCCCCCTTTTCGCCGGAACGCTTTATGTATTATTTAATTAGCCATCGCGTCGTCGGCTACGGCATATTAATGTGGGGCGCCATCTGCTGTTGTTTAATTTAAATCCGTTTAACGCGGAGTGAGGGTGTTTTTTTCGTCGATTTTTTTATTCGGCGTTAAGGAAAAACAAATAAGAGATTCGTAGGAGGCGGAGTCGAGACGAGAGACGATCATGTTCAGACTGTTTAATCGAGAGCATACGGATGTAACGTATCCTTAAGTTGCCAGTGAACAACTGATCGCACAAATCCCCGTAAAAGCGTGTCGAGTTTATTTATTTTTTTAAATATGGTAACAGGCAATTTCAACTTAGTTTCTAAAAATATACTAGCTAATCTCCTGAATATTATCTCGGGTTTTTCTTTAACCAAAAAAACAAAACAGTTTATGACTCGAATATACGCCTGTGAAATTTCTGTAGTGTAACGATGTCACTGTTTTTGTGCCAAATACTGTTGAACACGTTTAGTATGATTCAGGGAGCAGAAAATTGGAAAAAATATATATTCACATCGTAGTTTCGGTATGTGTAATTTAAAGTCGTATTTTGAAAGCGGTAAACAAAATATGCATTGCTTTAAAGCTTTGTTGTTGCATATCTTTAGGTCGCCGTGTTAGTACAATCATGGATCTGCGGATCCTTATGCGTATACATATGGGATATATATGCACACAAACACACACATATGTATGCATACACATACACGGAAGGAATGGTAAATGTAGGCCTTTATTTATTTACCCAAGAAATTACATGAAAGATTGTAAACCGATAGTCGTCCAGATATGTACAAACTGTGATTTATAACACTTCGAGCATCTTACGTTTTGGGAATAAATAAATAAAATGTTAACTTTATAGCTAATTTTTCCACACCCTGTGTATAAATAAATATACATATATATATATGCATATACATGTGTATATATATACAGGGCCGTGCCCAGACATTTTGCCGCCTGAGGCGAGATATAATATGGCGCCCCCTTAATTTTTTTTACCAAGTAATTTTATTATATGTTAGTCGCAATCGATAGGAAATAATAAAAATCTATTTATTCAAATCCATAATCACTTATATTTATGAAAAATGTCAACCATACATAGTTTAATTTTCATAGCATTTGAGTCAGAATCTATTTTAAAATTTTCTTTGGGATCAATGAAAAAATTATTTTCTTCGTGATCTAATTGCTTATGCTTATGCCGTACTCTTAGTCTTTCTTCTGTAACAAACACTGGATCAATTTCTAGTTCTTCCGCGATTTTTGCTGCTGCTACTATTATGTCGTTGAATCCTGTCGTGCGATAATCTTAAAAAAAATCAATAGTTTGATCAATGGCTTTAATACATTCTGAAAGGTCAAGTTTAGGGCTTTTTAATAATTTTGAGACAATGTTAATTTTAAAAAGTAGTATTTCTTTTGTAATATTCAACACCAGATAATTTTTTATGGCCAACCGTCGTCCGCTTTAAAAACTGTAAAATAGTAAGATATTGCCTCTTAAGTTTTTATAAGAGTTCTATTGAAAATATACTAACACTAACAATTATTTATAGTATTAATTGATATTTGTACAACAAAATACATTTACTCCATATTTTTGTGGACTGTCTTAATTAAAAAGGGAAGCGATAATTTCGAAGTTATACAGCTAGGTAATATATCTTTCAATCTACTATTTTCAACAATAAAATAACATAAAATATTAACACGCAAAGGTTTCCAATTAGCCCATAATCAAGAAACCCGAAACTCGAAAAGAATAAATCTATTTAATTGAAATGCAATTTAGCTCATAAAATAACGCAAGTTGACAGGGCTCAGAACTTTCTTACGTTTGTTGTGGTGTCAACGTTCCAGCAGTGGAAGAAGAAATACATCCCTTTACTCCAGCGATGAGAAAAAATCCTCACGCTCAAATACACACGGCACTTCTTCACACAATGACCATTACACTACACAGGGACGTGCAAAAGGGGGTAAATGAAAAGCACTTTGGGGTTGACGAATGAAATAAAGGGTAAAGGTTTGATATTGGAAATTGGTGGGAATCACAATTCCATATCACCTGTAATGGCAAGAGAAAAAAATTCACTGGTACTACCTAAACACGATAGGAGATGCGTCTTAAATAGACTTAAGGCTAGGAAAACCATTCATGTAGATTATATTGCAATAATTCTCCGTAGACACCGTGAAACTGCTTTTATTCTCGCGAGAATTTAAAAATTATATTATATTTTTACCAAAAGAACATTTATTTAAAATTATATATTACCTTAATTCGGCGAATAAATTTGCCAAACGTTCATAAAATACTTACATATCTTTAGAGGCTGCATCGCCTTCTCTTCGAAAGGAGATCTCGTAAACTTCCTTCGTCACATCCGAACACTTTCACATCTCAAAGTGAACTGACCAAATCGATAGAAAATTTCCCGCCAATATCAGAAGACGTCACGACGACGTCACTTTGGACTGTTAAATAAATAAATAATAACGACAGCTTATACGTTAACAACGTAGAGAACCCTTACTTACATTGTCAAATACGAAGATTTATTTCGTGAACATCAATTAAAAATTCATATTTTCCTCTTCCTATCTCTTATATGATCGATGAAATACCGATTTAAAAAATTATTCGGAGAGAACAACATTTGCCACAAAAAAGTATGCGAGAGCACATATTTATATAAAATATAAAGGAGAAAGTCCAGCTATTTTTATTATTTAAATAAAGCAAAAAGATTTCGACAAACAAAAAAGAGGCGTTGAATGAAAGAAAAATACTCTACCGTTTTCAAATACGAGTGCCCAAATATGGAGTTTTGAAGTGATAAAAACTATGAATTGTTTTCGTGCATGCTTTTTTTACTTTCCCATATACGAAGTATATTGAGCAAGTATTGTTATCGCGAAAAAATTCGAAACGTATATTTTTACGGAAATATACGTTTTAGGTGTCGCTGAATCCGAAAAAGTGGTTTTCGCAATGCCGTTTGTCTGTCTGTTACTGGCTCTAGAGCCTAAACGGTAGAGCGAAAATCAATGAAATCTCGTACTTTTATCATACTGATCAGAAGCAGGGGCGCGCCTACCCGGGGTGCAGTGGGTGCAATGCACCCGGGCGCCAACTTGCCGGGGCGCTTCTCGTCAAAGTATTTGTATCTATATATTATTGGAATTCGACTTGGGAATGTTTCCTCCTTTGTCCGGGTGAAAAGGGAAAGTTAGAGATTCTAAAATGATACAAAATCTTCCAGGCAAAATTTTTCCGATCCCTTGCGATACGCGGTCGCATGACTCAGTGTCGCTAGAACACGCATCAGTGGCGACCGAAAATGGGTTCACCGTAGGAGTCACCAAGAGGTGGGGGCGCTACTCTGCTAATTTGTATTCCGACCCTAGCGAGGAGCTCCAGCTGAGACGGCAATCCTTTCATAAAGCACCATCGACATTTACCACAAATATTTTCGCTGGAAGAATACCAGTGCCTACCCTTTTTCGCCCACTTACCGAGTCTTGGAAATCCCTATTCTGTTTTAAATCGGCTTGGTATAGCTTTTCCAAAAACTAGCTTTCCTTACTCCTTCACTATCTCCCACCTACGCTAACGTTCATATTCGTTTCTAAATAGTACCAAATTCAAATACTGAAACAATTTCTCCAAATAATGAGAGAATTATTGACATCTACTTCTTCGTTGGATTTTAATATATCTGAAAATGAAAATACGAAATTGGGACTTTGACGTAGGAATGCATAAATTATTGAAGTTTTGTTTTCTTACTGTTAGAATAAATATCGAATCTAATTTGGCTTGTAAGTGAACAGAAATATAGGAATTTTTGAATGATCATTAAGTAACGGGACAGATTATTCAATTATAATCATATGTGCGGCGAGTTTTGTAATTTTCCTTCAGGCAGATATTAAATGAAATGTTTATATTTATAATTATGCAACTAATTTGTTCAATCATTTCGTTATGGGATACATCGACAGAAATGCATTAGCTTGTCTCCACACTCTATCGATGAAAAAATCCGTGTATGATCAAACCACGAAATTTCGCTAGTAGGGGGGCGCCACAGAGATATCTTGCACCCGGGCGCGAAACGCCCTAGGCGCGGCCCTGATCAGAAGCTATGAAGAAATGGTTGGATTGCTTAATAATTAAGGGAAATTTATTCTACGTATTTTTAACAACAATTTGATTTTCTCAAAAACGGCTCTAACGATTTTGATCAAATTTCGTACAGTTACTTGAGTTTACGTCTTCAATAATACTGTAGAGTTCATATTTCTCAAAAAATGAATATAAGGCTAGTTTATTCTAGGCAACTTTAACAATAATTTGATTTTCTCAAAATCGGCTCTAACGATTTTGATAAAATTTCGTAACGTTACTTGAGTATAGGTCTGCAATAATACTACATATTTCATTTTTCTCAATGAATGTATATAAGGCTAGTTTATTCTTGGGCAACTTTAACAAAAATTGGATTTTCTAAAAACCGGCTCATACGACGCATTATTATATGAGAAAGTTTGTACAATGTATGTTGTACCGATTTCTTAATCTCCGTAGGAAGGTTGCCAGAATGTATTTCATAAGAGCCGAGATATATTGCGCCTTTATTTTTGTAACTAAGTCGTTCACTCAACCATGCATGGTTAGGCTGAGGGTTTCTTCTACGAATATGCGATTGTCCAACTCATGGTCAACTCAATATAAAAACGAGTTTTTGCAGCATTCTTTAAAAAGGAATAAACGATATCGAAAAGATTATGAATATACATTGTCAGCTCGAGATATCATATTTTGACGCCCGGCCAACCGAACAAACAGCGCCCCCTTTTGCATATAAAAATTTCGCAAACATACCGTTAATTTTTATGTTCAACTATACGCTTTGTTGTAATAAATACGAAGTTGCCGCTTTCTTAATACGTGATTCACTTTGGAATACAAAAGAGAAATTTCCAATAATGGATAGATATATTAAAGTCGTTTAAACTCTCTAACTATATTGACGCCTCGGGCGCCGGCTGGTCTTATGAATTTATTTTGATAAGTTTTCATTATTGTCAAATTTTGGCGCGCCCCTTCGAGAGGCGCCTGAGGCGGTTGCCTCGCCGCCTCACCCTCGCCCTGTATATATATATATATATATATATATATATATATATATATATATATATGTGTGTGTGTGTGTGTGTGTGTGTGTGTATTTAGGGCAACTAGGTGTTGTGCTGACGAAGGGACCATCCCGCAAGCTCCAACCTCTACAAATGTGTCTCTCCAACACCCTAGCGGCTCTACTTCCGGTAAGTGTTCACTGGGTTTCCTTCAACACCTAGTTGCCCTAAATATCCTTACCTTTCTTCTTCCGTAGTATATATATATGTATGTATGTATGTATGTATGTATGTATGTATGTATATATGTGTGTGTGTGTGTGTGTGAAGTTCCTCCGTTGTAACGGGGTTGTTAGCGTTCCCGATGAAAACCAACCATCCTCGTTTTTTTCCCCGGCGCGCCAGGCATATTATGCATGGGATTATGCATCCGGCTGATAACATAGCATCGGCGGAGTCGTTGAACCTCGTTCCCTCTGCCATCTCATTAAAAGGAACTTCCATGGCAGCAACACGCTATTTTTTTCGCGTGAACGAGTATTATAAAAAAATGTCGTCCTACTTTGTCGGGCGCTGGGCCAAAGCGCTAATAAAAAAAATGAAAGCCTTTTCTGGATTCCGGAAGTGTTGGTGTCAGCCATCGTGAATCATGCGTTTTTATCCTTTACGGAATCCTGGAAAAGCGGACGGCTGAGGGTCGTCCAGAGATTTGGTTGGGTCGTTCTAATTGTTATTACCGGAATAATATTGCTCTTTATCGTTCGCGATTCGCAATATTTTTACTGTGCATTCAAATTCTGGCTCTTCTCGAATATTGTACTTTGATTTTGCAATTTCGAGCAATATTTGAGACCGTGATTCTCAAATGGCATTTTGTTTTTAGATAGTTAACCCAACCGTAACATTCATTCTTTTTTAAGGCATTCTGAGAACTCTCTCTTATGGCGGCATTAACGGGTATAATCTTGTAACTGACGTAGAATCGTTAACATAAGCGAATCCTACCTTTTATTTACGATACACATTCTCCTATAATTGCTGCCGATTGCCACTGGTAAATATCAATATTTTATTAAGAAAGCTGTAGGATTATCGCTAGGCTCCGTGCACGAATTTGACCGTTTCGCCCGAAATCACCAACGGCATATTTTCGTAAGCTCTTTATCCGTTCGCGAATCGTTTTCCGTTTTTATTTTCATTTTACTTGATTTTTGTTAAAATGTGGAAATAAGTACTGACTTAGTCTTGATGCTTCAGCTTTTCTGTAAGTTAGCGGCAAAAATTGTTACAAAAGTAAATTTTAAGTTTGGCTTCACGCTAGTGTATCACAAGTTACCTTATTTAACCACTCTTAAATTTTAACTGTTTAATCGAAAGGAATTACGTAAGATGTTTAAATTAGGCATCATGCTTGATTAATCGCACGCCTTTTTTTATACAAACTTTCAACTTTGTTGCCTTAACTTTTATGACACGTCTGGTGAACCCAGGTTTACATAACAGCAGTTATTCCCTATAGCGTTTGCTCTCAGTGATAGCGCAATAGTCTAAATACCTATTTAGGATAGGTATATTACCATAATATTGTTTGGAGAAACACTGTCATAATCCTCTCTTTACCTGTTGACTATTTCCTATTAACTAATACAGTAAAATTTCGTTAAAACATACTTCATTAATACGTATGTTTCAAATTAACTTACTTTTTTTTTGAATCCCCGTCAATTTTCTCGTATAAATACTTTATAAACATTTCAAAATAACGTACCTCAACTTAACCTACTTTTCTATACTACGTATGAAATTCAGAGGTCCCGAAAAAAGATTTTTGTGGTTTTAACGTATGCTTTCATCCGTAAATGACTCAACTATAATCAAGTCTTGCTAATACAAATCGTTTGCATCAGTCCTCCTCGTATTTTCACAGTAGCAGTGAGATAAAATCTTAAGTTCTAGGAATTTTCTCTCTTATTAGACCCTCATTCCCGCCGGTTTCGGTTTGCGTCGGACCTGCGAGGATACCTAATCCCCAACTGAGTTGCTTCCAGAGAAAATACTTTCAGTATACCGTACTTTCAGTATCAAGTATAACAATTCATGCTCCGTAGAGGTACGTTGTATCGAGATTTTACTGCACAAAGGGAATTCAGGACAACTCATATCTGTAGAATGCCCAGTGCAAATGCATTATTCATATTTGCCCTAAAGGAAGGGTTATTAAGGCCGTGGAACGTTTATTTCGTTTTGCCAGAGTGCGCTTTCATTTCTAGTATCCTTTCCTTTGCGTTGTCCCTGGAAAAGACCCTTTAAAGCGAAACGTTGTAATTCTAAGTACGTACAGGTGTACCTCTCTTGAGTTTTTCCGGTGATGCACCCGAGGCAGCGTAAAATCCTTATTTACAATAAAAGAAGGGCGCTACGCGAAAGTGTAACGAAGGTACTCCATATGTTAACATGGAGGATACCATGATATTTTGACTTTTATTATTATGTTAATAATACTAATACGTGCTATGCGGACTCTGTTATAAAACGCTTATTTTCGGATATTTATTTATTTATTTGGCTTATTTATTTTAAAGAAAGTTCATACAAAGCAAACTGACTGCCATTTAAAAAAACTATAACAAACAGAGGCAAACTGTAAACCTATATACTTATTATAATTTCCAATCATTATAACTGTCCATGCAGACCAAATGGCAATGAAAATAAAACAAACTTAGTTAATTTATTATTTTCATTTTAATAAAACAGTTCCACCGAATTACGCCGGGAACTATTACATTTAAAAGATAGGAACTGCAAAATTTATGAAATTTTCACGTGACGCGATAAATAACCTGCCTAAAGATCCGCCATGGCGAAATATTGGAATTTTACAGCAAAGAAAGAAAGATAAGAGTTAAACACTAGCAACTCGTTGATCCAGTATTCCAAAACTATTAACCCAATTTTGTCGGCTGATTTATCGCCTGAAGCAGTTAGCAGATCAAATGAAATGAGAGACGGAAGCGATCCCTTCCATATTGTCCCACGCACGGCTTTTGTTGACCCAGTAACGGTTTTAGAGCGTTGTCCATGTAGTATATATATATATATATATATATATCCTTTGTTACGTATTGAGGTCGGTCGCAATGTTTTTTCTCGGTGAAGTATTTTAGCGACGTGGTCGTTTGGAATTCGTTTCAGTTCCTAAAAAGATGGCGTCGATTGTCATGAGTAAAATTTTTAAGGTCACTGCCGCGAGGAAAATTATTTTCTGTCGAGTTTCGCGTTTAATATTTCTTTCGTGTCACGTGAACACAATTTATGCGGTCGTGTCAATATAATTTATTAGCAACCCTTTCGTTTCAATTGCCATTTGTTTTATATCTAAAATTATAATTATTAACTAGTTTGGGTTATGGTACACAAGTTTTATCTGTTTTACTTAGGAACGAGTATTTACTCGTACATTAACTAACAGCCCGTTGCAGCTACGCTTGCAAATAATCTAAATAGTTCGGCCCTAGGTTAGATCTTCTTTGTTCCCTATTCATTTGGGGTGTTTCCCTATTTCTTTGTCTTTCTTGTACTCTCCGCTCCTCATTTTCACGGGCAATCCTGCGTGTTTCCGAATTCCTCTGTCTTTCCTGCGTTCTCCGATTCTCATCTTCACGAACAATCTTATGAGCTTTCGCGTCTCTTTCTCTCTCTTTCCTACGATACTCTTCGTTTGATCTCTGTCTCTTCCTTTCTCTGGCAGCTGTAGCTGGGCTAATAGCTCTCCTTTTCACTGATCTACCCCTTGGCATTTTTTAATTTTCAGCGATTTTACAGCAATATGTATTAGAGAAATTACGTGATAACAATGTCACAGAGTTACTCAATGCTAGTTTAATATCGCGGTATATTCAAAGGGGAAAGTTTTTTAAATCGACCTTACCTTAGTATCGTTGAACCCTTATAGACGAACTCACAAACAGTTGCTTTCCTTCAGGTGTCTGTCAACGACTGCTTTTAACTTCTTACAGGACCTACTATAAAGGCGACGTCAATGCAACCGTTTATTTAGATTATCAATGAAGAGAAGATAACCATGTAAGTAATGTGTTAAAAAATAACGTGCGTCCCTATTCCCATCTAATTTTTAATTTATGCGTGAGCCTATTTGTGTTAATAAGCGTTGAAGATGTGTAATATGATGGTTAAACTTGGAAAAAGGTAAGATTCCAGGATTCAAACGATGAAATGAAGATTCAATTGCTTCGATTAAATCGTTAGAAACGCTTCTCATACACAGTCAATAGAATAATTAATCTTAAATATTTACGTTGCTATGCTTCATTGATTTCGATATTTAAACAACAGTTCGAAGCGGAAAACGCTTTTATTTCGTCTATTTGAAGGTTTAATTGAGATTAAATGAATCGGAGGCAACAGTGAGTCTCCTTGGCAACGCCCGGAATTAGTACGAAAAATCCGCAGATTTTCGAAAAAGAATGCGTATTTCCGAAAACTTGGACCGATTAACAATAATAATATATAGTATAGAGTTTTATCCGTCGAATAAAGCAAAAAAAGCCTTGCACTCTGAAAAATCGAAAATCTCGTGTAAACTTATGGGAGAGTATAATTTTCTCCTGGATTCGAACCCGGGACTTTATGAAAATTAAAATTGTTTTTTAGAGACCTCTTAGTTTGTAGAAAAAAACGCTTGAGAATTATTAGTACCTACAGCTGAAATGCCCGGCTTCGCTCGGCGAAGAGTTTTCTTTTAAGTAGAAAACGATTTTTATTGCTTTATACTTTTAAAGTATTCATAGACTATATTTAGGCGTGAATCCATTTGTACCCTTTATCTTGGCGTTAGCTATTCTTCCTCGGCGGCGTGCCATGGCGTGGATTTTTCTTGCATTAATCTTTACGTGCCTATCAGCAATTAAGAAATTTAGCTTTGTTGCCGCCTGGAAAATGGTCATCTAAACCGATAAATTTTGCGCTTAAAGGATAATTTCGAGCGATTTAGCATGTAATACGACAAAACATGAACAGAATTAAAATATTCAGTCTTTCATGCGTAAAATAAGCCATTTCCCGTGATCGTAAGTTAATATTTAGGTATATTTATATCGACATCAGTGAAGGGCTGCATGGGGTATAAGAGACCCCACGGTCTGCAAACCTAGACCAAGTTCTTCCTTTGGTCCATAGGATGGCCCATCAAACTTTTGAATTCGGTAGCTTCAACGATGTAAAAACGTATAAAGAACATACACACACATACACTAAAATATTTGTAAGACTAGCGTAATGACCTTTGAAATGTCAACGGAAGAATTATAGATAGGTAGATTGATTATTATTATTTTCATTTTGATTATTATTATTTTCATTTAAAATAATTAATATCACACTTTTACATATGAAATATTTTATCATATACTACATTTCTAGTGAATATTCTGTTGTTGACGGACTATCTTTAGTAAAACTTGAAATAGTAGCCTCTCTTTCCTTCCCTCTCCCCCTTCCTCCCTCTCACACCCTCTCTCTTCCTCCCCCTCTCTCCCCATCCCCCCTCTCTCCCCCTTCCTCTCGCTCCCCCTCTACCTCTGTCCATCCCCATCTCTCGTATTAAAAGCATTCAAAGCACGTTTATACCCATAAGGATTGAATTAACAATATGATATCGAGGTCTAACAATGGAATTGGTAGGCAAGACCACATCACGTTAAAATGACAAGATTTCCTCAAACTGTGTGAATTAAACGTTTACATTGAGAAATTTCGAACTGTAGGCGGAAAAAGATGAACAGAATAAGAAACTTTATAATGTTTTCTTCAAAGTGGTTCATATGCGAAGATTGTAGACCAAATCTTTATAATTTTAATCTAAAAAAGAATGAAAGCTTGCACGTCGTAAAGCCGATTTTACGTATTAAGTTATTGGAAATGAAAATTATCCGCTGGAGTCGAACTCGGGTCCTTGATCTCGAGTTCGATACATTAAAACGCTTTTTTGTTATATCATAATGTTATCCTGAAAATTTCATCAAATTCGGTTCAGTCGTTTGCGAGATATTAAGCTTCGAAAAGCATTACTTGACAAAGTGACGTCTTTTATATTAGTTTTATGATAGATGTTATCCTGAGCAAGTTGAGTGATGTCTTAATATATGTTAATGCAAGTATTTCAAAAACAAATACTCATACACTCCTACGAACGAAGGCAAATCACAAAAATATAGCCAAATAAATTGATGTGACCAACACATGACTTTCTCCATACGTAATTTGTCAACTAAAATCAAATAAATACGGCGATAGGAACAGTTCAACTTACACGCTTCAGCGCTAGCGATTCAATTGTTTTGTAAATTCACCTTTGCCGTCACTACCGCGCGCGCGAGCTGCCCACTAACCGTCAGTTTCGAAGAAAACTAAATATCTCTTGAAATACTCCTCATATGAAAATTTATTTCAAACAAAAGTTGTAGAAAAAAATAATATCTAGAACTTCATATATATATAGTGTTTGTTAACAAAAATTCAGTTTTAAGCGAAATATGTACGAAAAAGTAAAATTTGACAGGAGTAAACCACTGCTTCCGGTTGATCGATTGTTATCAAAACTTTTCAAATATTAAGAATAAATATAAAATCACAAATATAGAATTTCTTGCTGATCTGATGAATAGTTTTTGAGTTAGAGCGTCCACAAAATTTCTGTCACACACAGACAGACATCATCGAGAAAACGGTCGAAACATGTTCAGGGGACCTCAAAACGTGTATTTCCGTTGAAATCTCGAAATCGATTTTTTTCATGAAAGCAATACTTTCTCTATACTACGTATATGGAGAAAGTAAAAAAGTGACCGATGACGTAATCGACAAGTATTTGGAATACCTATCTTGCTTTAAATACGATTATTTTTGTTGTTTGCAGCAGAATTATAAAGTAAATTATTTGTGTGCGATGAAGGTGTTATTTAATTTGCGGTGTCTACCTTAGTAGTTAAAGAATATCCTCCGACGAATATGAATGTCTCGGTTTCGAATCCCGCCGAGGACGTGGGTTTGTTGGTTTGTCATTCCGGGTCAGCCGTAAGAAGTAGTTTCGCAAATTAAATCTCGTCCCTAAGCAATGACGGATTATTATTGCCTTAAGAATTGACCAACCGGTCAGGAAGTCGGGACCTCCTACCAAAATCTGGCATTGCCCCGGAAAAACCGGACCGTGCGGATTAAGTAAAATCGATACAAGTAACTTTGTTCGCCGCCCCCCCCCCCCCCCCCCTCCCCGCCATACACCATTGGCAACTTTCTAGATTAATAGCGGCCCGTAACGTGATACGATATAACGTAAATGTAAATATATTCGGTTATCGGGAGTGGTTATCAGATAGGATCCGATGTTTTTTCTATTACAATTTTTTAAATAAATAGATTCCCGCGCGCGCATCTTTTATGTCGTGCTGCGTGAGATGAGATTTTTTTGTCCTTTTCACGTCTAATTATCTCGAGTAAATCGTCCGCTTAACGAGAATCTCTTTTGTATCCTGATATGACGTCGCAAATTCATTTCCCACAATGTAAAGGCCATCCAGCACCGTGTGCCAGTTTCTTTGATGGCATGCCTCATTTTGTTCGCAACACCCCTTCTTCCCTTGACATCACATGAACTGCGCAGCTCGAAAAAAAAAGCGGAACCTTTTTGGGTCCGTTCCACATCCACGCCTAATAAAAGCGCGAATTTATTTTCCGAGCACATATCAGCCGGCATAATCGCGTATTACCGTATTTTTGTTTTTTATATAGCATGAGTTGTTTAATCCTCCACCCAGTTTTGTTCATTGGCGGGACAGGAAATTCAGCAGTGGAAAACAGCGTTCCCTAAAAACGATCGTATATACCGTATTACTTCGAATTTAAAACTCCCTCAAATTTAAGACGCGCCCCACTTTTAAAAAGGGATTTTCAGGAAAAAAAATTGGATGATAATTAGAAGTAAATATAGTTTAAAAGAATTTATTAAAGAGAAAAAACGTTAATAATGTATTTAAAATAAAGTATAGTTAACAGAAAATATGAAATAAACAGGATATACTACAAAATTTTCATTACATACATTTTCTTCTTGCTTTCTTTATTTATTCGCAGTGCTCCTCAGATGTTTCTTCTGATTCACTCTCATATTCTGAAGTTGCCGCAGCTTCATCACTTGTTTCACTGTCATCCCAGAGAATCTTGTCTTGAGATCTAGTATCTTCCGCATTAGATAAACAGCATTTTAAAAACGAGTTTGTAATGATGTGTTCCGGTACTTCTTTCCAAGCTTTGGAAATCCATTCTACTATCGTTGATGCTGATGCCCAGAAAATGACTTTGTAGCCTTCTTGCAAGAAATTAACTTTGTTTTCATACCACGCCAACGACGTACATTTGCCTCACTCAATGAATATTTTTTACCGGCTGCGCGATTCCCAATCTGTTCGGCGCACAAAATGACTTTTCTTTTAAACTCAGCATCGTACGTAAAACGTTTTTCCTAGGTTAAAAAATCTGATGTGGCCAACACGTGACTTTCTCCATATTTGGGGTATAGATATTTAAATTATTATGCATAGCATTATGAGGCAAAATTGTTATTTCGTATCGTAAAAGAATACAATCGTCCTTATTGCCGTAAATTATACTTTGAATATGTTTACAGAATTCACCGCTACATGGCGGAGCTGTATACTGGAAATTAAGAAAAAGCAAAATATCTCCGAATGGATGTTTCTACGAAAATTTGTTTCAAACAAAACTTGGAAGAAATATTATTCTCTACAACTTTGGTCCTCACGAAGGTTACCAATAACGACGTTTTTAAGGAGATATTTGACGGTAACCGAAAAAACCGATTATTTATAAATAATTCCTAAACAATAACTACGATGGAAAATTGTTTGCAATAAAAGATGTAGGAAATTATATTTTCTACATTTTTTGTAATGGTCATTGTATACAATAATGACGTATTATCGGAGAAATATCGCAAAAACCGAATCAGGTTTCGAACAAACCTCGACTTCCGGTTAACCGGTATTGTCCAAAAACTAATGTTCTTTGTGCTCATGCTAAAGTGTTATATATGAAATTTGGTATTAATATGACAAGTACGTTTTGAGTTAGAGCGCCCACAATCACATACATCCATCCACACACACACACACACACACACACATCATTCCGAAAATAGTCTAGGGACCTCAAAACGTGTATTTCCGTTGAAATCTCGAAGTCGATTTTTTTCGTTATCACATTACTTTCCCTATACTACGTATGGAGAAAGTAAAAATAAAAAACTAAAGTCGTGTGTTGGCCACAGATTTTATTTTTAGATTCGATTCCGCGAAAAAATTTTCCGATCGAAAGATCAAAAGTGCTTGGAATCGACTTTGCCGCACTCTTTATCTCTCTCTATCTCTCTTTCCCCCCCTCCCCCTCCCCCCCCCCCCTCCATTCCATTTCGCAATGAAACAAAAATTCTTTTCGCGGCTTAGTCGAGGAAAGATATAAAGAGCGAGCGAGAGAGAAACGTTTTTTTCATCGATTTGTTCACCGGAATCGCGCCGAAAAGCGCTCCCGATGCGAATTTAGGTTCAGTTAAATCCGAAGGAATCCCTTAGGTGATTTCTGTGATATCGGCTATTTTAAAAATGAGAGTATTGAAGAAGATTATTAGTTCCAAGAGCTCACCCTGAGATTCAGTGGCGGATTACCGCACAGGCGCATGAGGTGCTCGCCTGGGGCCTCGACACTCATGGGGGCCTCAAAACAGTCAACACTCAATATTTCATTTAGTGAAATATTTCACAATCAGTATAATCTACTACATACGTACACATCTCGTGTTTTTACTTAGGTTTGTTACAATGTAACATCCCTTGCGTCATTTGAAAACACATCTCACAGTTATGATTTATTTTTTGTTTATTCTTCAATATGTTCAAGTTTATATAATAAACATTAAATTTTATGTTTATGTATTTCTACAATTCCATTTACTTAACCTGCTGCATACATTTTTTCCATTCGTAAGTTGTAAAAAGTTTTGTAGATTGTCAGTTGGGGGCCTCCCGAATTTTTTGCGCCTGGGGCCTTCGGATACCTTAATCCGCCACTGCTGTTATTTGAATACAGCAGGTGATCAAGTTTCATTCTCAATCTATATAGCTAGGCATAACTGTTGCAAATCTTCCAAAATCCAGTGTCCGGGTAAGATTTCATTACGATTTAGAATCGGTTTTGTAATAATCTATATACATTGCATATACGAGTACAACGTGCATACTAGAAAATATTACTTGCTAAGTAACTCGATCGAATCCATGAAATGTAAGAAAACTACTGTCGCTAGCATCCTATTTTTAGCAGCCAAAGGCGAGCGGACGCTCGGGTTTGTGCAGCCCTTTATATTACCGATAAGTAGAACAGATGCGCATTTCAGCTACGGAGAAAACGTCTTCGGTGATAATTTCACTATCGTTATACTCTGTTCACCATCTAAAGTCTCTTGACCTTGAATACGGGGAGTACGCCACTTAGCAGCAGCCAATAGCAGACGGTTCGTTTGGGAAGGTAGTGGGGAGGAACTCGGTCTTACTCTTGCTCTCGAAGCGTTCACATCGGCCTGCGTTGCCATTTCTACCGCCGTTTCCTTGCTGTGGAGTTCTAAGTTATCTTTTGTTATTATTTTTGTTATTAATTTCGTTGTTTTTATTACTCTGCTGAGTTCGTGATCTGCAATGGCTAACAGGAGGGAAGTTATGTTGTTTAGAAATTGTGTAGTATATCAGCTGAATGCGAAAATCCGCAAGAGCTGGCAACGCGCACCTGTATCTGTCCTCCCGCGCGAAAGTTATGAGGGGCGATGGAAGGGGAAACGTTCGTGATTGGCTACTTGTTCTATGAAGGTCAAGAGACTTAAGAAAGTGAACAGACTTTAGCTGAGTCACTGCTTTAGGACGGTTAATTTATAGCTGAAATACCCATAAAGATTTGTAACAGTCGTTTTAAGGTCCAATCTGTCACTTAGGTAACCTACCAGCTTTTTGTTTCCCAATTTCTATATTAATTCTTTATAAAATATCAAAAGCCTTTTATTGATTGGGTAATGACGAATGAAGAAAACTGATTAAATGGAAGGAGATAAGGTTTCAAGATCATGGAGGCTGCAATATTACTCTGAAAGATTTCAGTTGGCCTTTCTCGTTAGGAACGTAAAAGGTGCTTTGAATTCATCATAGGAATTGCATCCGAATTAAAGTACCAAACCGCAAAACTCGGACGGGAAACTGTTTCCGTCGCATTTGCAGTGTAATTGTAGAATGGCGAGGGGCACTTAATTTCGCAGATTTAATTTTCAGAAAAGCTTATCGTGCAGAAAAAGTCACATATTTCTTTCCCTCCTTTTTATTTCTCGCTTTTGTCGCAAACCCGCTCTCGAGAAGATTAATATACTGAGCATGTGTAATTAGGTCGGCGAGGAACTGTGCTAACATGATGAGTGAACCAGCAAATGAGGAGTAGGAGAGTTTGCCTTCTTACGAACTCTCGGGTCGAGTTTATATTAATAGCGAGGAACCTTTACAGAGCCTCTCTATAAGTTGTTGATCAAGTGCGGATTCTGAAACTTCCTGAAGGAGCATGGAAGGTATAGTCAATTCTCCCCCACACCGTTAAGGTCTGACACCGTATCTGATCTCAATACCTCATTTATTGGCGTAATCTCCGCACTTTTTCAACGTAATCGTGCTACCAAAACTGTCGGATGCGAAGATCATGCCAAGACTGACCAAGACGAGGGAATTTTCGCTTTTTGCCTCCTTTTATTCGCAATATAATCGCGCATTTTATCGAGAAAACTATACTAGAGTCGGTAGCACGAAATCCATTTAAGGGACCAGGCGTAAAAAAAATAGTAATGACAACATTTTTTCAAACCGTTTCATTGTTAGCTTACAAATTGGACTTGACGAATTTCCGACCTACTGGCTTGGTAGAACATATCTATTGCTCAGATTTTCTTCTTCCTTGGAATGTCTTCCTCGGTGATTGTCGTTAAAAATGAACTTCACTGGAAAAAATGTTGGCATTATTAATATTTTATATGTACTTGTCATACTTATAAATCAGGACGCGATAATTACGCCAGGACTAATGGTTATTATTAATACTAATAGTATGCCCGTAAATTTGTTATATTTTAATTTTCGTGATATGCTGTCTTCTTTAAAAGCGTTTAAAGGCGACATTATCGAAAGCTTAACTCATGTCAAGGGACAAGTCAACTGGCTGTCTCATGCATCTACATAATACCCTGTAATTCACCAGGCAGATGGGTTGCAGGGGATGCAGCGCACCAAATTCCCTAGAAAATATCACTTGCAAGTTTGAATATCTTGGTTGTGATATCTTATTGTTCTAGGGAAAAAACATCATCTACATCGCTCCATCCTATAGCCAATATGACATTTTTATTATTGTGGTCCTGCCTTCCTAAGTAGATACGTACTTCAGTTATTCCAATCAGTGGCGGAGCCAGATATGTATTTAGTTTGGGAAGGTAAATAATTCAACGCATTATTATCTGAGCACTTATTAATTGATTTATATGTTTAAAAAACCATCGTGTAGTGATAGACGCTAATGGATAAAGGTAATGATTCTAATTTGGACACCTTCAGTCCACCTTATTTCCATCTGACGCTCGCATACTCCATGCTTTTGTTAAGATTATCTCCCATCTTATCTCCTAATGCCCGGTTGCCACCCTCCTGGCTTCACCACTGTTGTAGTTATTCCTAGCACTTCTTAAGCTAATTTTTTAATCTATATTTCTCTGGGAGTTTCAGTATAGCGTTCCGTGGGCCTTCCTCTATGCTCCTATTACAAGTTCTTAGAATCTAATCTTTCGGGCTACGTGTACCTTAGTATTATTCGTCTTTGATCTCTTAAGCGAATACATTTTAACAGTAAACCCATTTTAATCGACAATGCATTTAATTTAACGAGTAAACTAGGAATAAAACTAAACAAGAATCACAAAGCATGATTTAAGCCCTCTTAAGAGGGAAGACATCCGTTCCAAAATGACGCGACGGTTCAATTCGCCCGAAACGAAACGATAATATCGACCCGAGCGCTGCGAAGGCGCGCGCGGAAGGATTGGCGATATCAAAGCTCGTCTCTCGCGTCACCTTATCATAACGCATTGTTGCACTCCATCCCATCCCATCCCTCGGCCGTTCCTGTTCGCTTGGCTGTCACGGAGCGTGAGAATGCTTTGCTCTCTCTCTCCCTCCCTCCCCCCCTCCCCCCTCCCTCCCCCCTCCCTCCCTCCTCCCCCCACCCTCCCCACCCCATGCGAACACGCTCGCTCCCGTATCTCTAGCCGCCATACGTCGTCGTCCGTGCCTCCGAGAGGCCCCATGGATCTAGGTGGCCTCAATCCTCAATGAGATCCTCGGGCAGGCTTCAAGGGGACGGACGTGTGTGGAGTGGGAGAGAGAGAGAGAGTGGGTGGAGATCTTAAGGGCTTCTCTACCCCCCTTATTCGCCTTTGGTAGGATTCTCCGTATTCTCCGAAACGGTGTTCTCTCCAATCCAATCTCTCGAATGTTTTTTCTTCTACTTTATTTCGTTAAAACTTTTCGAACGAGCAAACGGTCTTCTTTCCAATGGCGTGAAAACGTAAAAAGAAAAAACCTCAACCGGGTTAATTTGACTAGGGATTGTCCATTTATGTTGTGTTTTTTTTTAAATATTAGAAGTGCTGCCAAGGGTAGAAACTAGGGGTCTGTTCGAGGGTTGCGTATGGACATTCCGAAAACATTATGGTGTTAAAGCGCGGTAACGATTGTCGAGGAAAGTTACATTTTGAGTTTCATCCCTTACTGAAATTCTGGAGGAGGGTCACTAACATCTCAATATTTTGAAATCGTGAATAACCTTAAAATTTCCCGAAGACTAAGATTTTCTAGCGTTTTATGATTTTTCTCTAAATGAAGGGCATCAGTTATAATTTTTCTACGATCAGCGCCTCTAACGGAATATAATAATTGCACTACCAACTAAATTATGATTGTGAAATAATAGTTACGCCTCGCGGAAATAATTATCGAGATAAGTTTAATAATAGTCAATTTATGCTGGTGTACCTACTTTAGAAAGTGGAAACGGGATTTAGGCTTACTAATGTTTTCTAATGCTGTGGAAATTTTCAAACCGGCTTCAAGTTCTTGAAGATTATTTTTTTTTCACTAGACTCTTGGGTTAATGACGCAGTTTTTCTAAATGCGGGAATTATCCTTTTGAGGGAGAGAATAGCCATAGCTCGCAGCCCTTTTTCACTTCGAGTATGAAATTGCCAACGTCAGTGACGAATAAATATTTAGTGCTGTTGGCGTAAGATATAATTAATTTGAAACCGAATTCATTGGAAGTAGGATAAATTAATAAACCATCATAGCAAGTAGTAACTGATTCAATTGTATTGAAACACTTGCATTTTTCGAAAGCTTAAATTCTCAATCCTTTTATTAAGTGCAGTCTATCATTGCCGAGTCGTTCGCTATCTATGTATACTTCGGCAGCGAAACAATAGCTACGCTTTCCTTCGCATAATTAGACGCAAAAGGTGGAGCCAGTGTGAGATTATAACTTAAGTCTAGGGATTTCATGGGCGTCATCAAAGCGAACTGGCCGAAAACCAAGTCGAGATTATTCGAAACGCGGATACGCGCTCGAGAGTTGCTAATTCGGAGGGACTATTCCCGAAAGCAAATTATCCTTCACGATGGAGTCGAACGTGACCGCTAATTTTACGCTTTCTTTGGAAAGAGCGGACGTAAGTAGACGAGTTCCCCTCTCTCCTCTCGTAAATCACTGGAATGTTTTTTAAAAAATGAGATTTCGTCTCTGAGATCTGCAAAAAAAATTGAAGATCGAACTATCACTCGGATCCGTATCTTCCAATTAGAACACCTTCGTCGCATAGGAGACTTAAAAGAACTTGCGTGTATATCGTCAGTTGTAAACGTACAGGTTAAAAGTGGTTGCCAGGGATACATTTCCAATCGTCGGTTTTTCTTAGTAGTGGGAGTTATTTTTTTACCATACATCAGTGATTTCCAAGCTGGTTGCACCAGCTGATTTTTATGGATGCCGCGTAAAACTTATTTCGGTAAATAAATCAACGATTTGGAAGAGTTGATAGGCTGCTACGGCAATAATTTTCCCTTAATTAAATCGATTATGGTATAGCGAAAAGTTTTAATACCCATATGCATAAATATAATATGTATCTTGTATAATAGTGGTGGTGCCGCAAAATGCTGCTTATGTTTGAAATTGTGCTGCGTTTACAAAATATTTGGGAACCACTGCAATGAGTATTTATGAATTATTTGCCAAATAGCGGAGAACGCATTTGGTAACATAGCTTATACGTTGTACGCCAGGGGTGGTGCCCATTATTTCGCCGGCAGCCAACTGGTGGCTCATTAGGAAGATTCGAGTCGCCCGGGGAGGCAGCGAGGTGCTAGAAAAATTAAAAACTGAATTCCAAGAAGGTATTCTATATTTTAAAGACTTCTAGCCGACTATAACATTATTTTCGTTTCTTTCGCCGAATTTGACATTGAAGAAATTTCTAGCAAAATGGGAGATATGTTCAACATGGGTGCAACAGATCGGGTAAATGAAGTAATTATGTTGCAAAGTGATATAAATTTGAAAGAAAGATACGACTAAAAGTTTTGGAAACTTGTTTTATTTGAAAGTTTTTCAAATTGAAAATATAACTCGAATTTATTTGAGATAGATCGAAGCATATTTTCCTTCCAATTATTTATGTGAATCAATATTTTTTGATGGGAAACTATTTAAATCGAAAACCAGAAATTCAGTCTCCAATAGACATCTTAAAGATTGTTTACGCCTCTCGGTTTCGAGTTACAAGCATAAATTACCAGTCACTGGTTTTAGATATGCAGCCATTTATATCCAACTTTCATCGTAAAAATTTCTCCAGATTTAATAAAAATAAAAATCGTATCACATTTCCTGTTTTTAATTTCAAAAGTATCGCTTCTTCGTCAGAGCTTTCTCCTGGTCGTAGATTTCACCCCGTCGGTTTTCGCCTTTGATCATTGGTTTAAATGGAGAAGAATATCATGATGGGGATGAATCAAGCGTCGAAATAAACACATCTACGTATTATTCTCTTTGGAGGCGTTTAAAATTATCACTGGTCGAACGTAGTAATCGTCACAGGAGTTTTTATTTGTACTAATGGCGCTCCGTTGTCGTTTTTTTACCGTTATCTTCGACCAAAATGTTTTCGTTCCGATTCGAAGTTTATTCATCGATAAAAGAATATTATATCGATATAAAATTTACGATCTTGATATCATAACGCCGTTCGCTCTAGATTTTTTCGAATACCTTCCAACGGTCGGGCGTTTCTTATCAATGAATAAGAATCGTTTCTTTTTTTTCATTCCGTTCCCTATTCCTATCGGATTTCCACGAAAACAAGCCGGAATTTCCCGGTCATTTCAAATCGTTGCTATCGGAAAACTATTAGCGTCCAGCGGCTGATTGATGACGTTTCCCGACAACATCTTGCGGAATCTTTAAAAACGCTTCGAGACTGATTTCCGAGACGGATTTCGCCCCGTTCGACGATTCGCGTCGCATTCGAAACGCGCGAGGGTTGTCGTTTGAAGCTTTGTATTTCGTTCGCTTGATGAAAACATTTCGTATCCCCCCCAAAAAACAAAAATAAAATGCGACCGACGCCGCTTAAATGCGATCGCGTGGGGTTCAAATTAATTGATGACATCAAGCGGCCGACAACAATAAACGGCAGCTTTCACAAAACTAGATTTGGGATTTCGAAATCCGCGTCTGATTACAGTAACACCGCGTGATAACAATAACCAAGCGACTGTGATAAAGCGGAGTATCTGCCGTAATTAGAAAAAAGAAAAGAATAAACTTTGAAATTTTTTTTTATTAACAGCCATGGTTTCGGTGAAATGAAAATGTCGTTTCGTGTCCCGCGTTTTACCGATAGGTCGAAAGTAAATTGGAATTTTATAATCGATCGAGTTAATAAAATTAGCGAAAAAGAACTTTTCAGCGAGGATCCACCGATTTACCGGTGTTGCCGGCTGGGTTGCAGCGCGTCGTTGTCAGACCGTTAGCCAATGTGAATTTGTAACTTAGAGAAAGCCTTAAAATAGAATGAAATATAAAATGGAAAAGTATTTGTGTAAAAGTATACGTATTTGAAATTTTTACCGTTGTTTGTGTATCAAAATATACATACTTGAAAATTGTACTGTGTGCGTTAAAAAAATTCTCAATCTTGTGTCTGCAAGTGAAATGGAAGGTAATCAGTTTTAACTCGCTATTACCACTAATTGTATCATACCTCCGCTTTCTCTGCATTATCTTATAATCGATTTATTCTTATCCGTGCACTATTCGATGATCGGTTTGATTTTTTTTGTGACAAAAACAGATTTTATGGGTATAATTACCATTTGTTATTTATATGTCATCAAAGCGCTAATTTCACCTTCTCTTTTTTTACAGGTGAGTTAAATCATTGGTTCATTTCCTTTTCCATCTTGAGAGTGAGAATCGTAAGTAACTTTGAATTTTTTTGTAGGATTTTTAAATTTATTACCATATTGTTAGCACTATGTCTATACAAATATTCCCATAAAAAGATATGAAAACAAGATGCGAATTTCAGCCATCATCAGCGGCATTCGCTTTAGAATATACTATGGGTAAATGACCCGTCGGATGCTGTGTATCAGAATTGTCCTTCTGGTTTTCCTAACTTATTATTTATTTCCGTTGGTGATACATATTTTGCCAGTTTGACTTAAGCAATAAAGCGAGCTCTAAAATTCTCTATTGTTTCTGTATATTTGAGTCGTTAGATTGATTTTCTTCTGCGTACCATTTATAAACATGCAGGTATTTAATACATACTTGTATATGGATTTGAGGGCGAATCTGTAACCTAGGTTTTTAATTTCAGCATGTTTCCAAGTCCTGCATCGTTTCGTATTTTTTTAAAAAAATAGTTAGCTCATCGTTTTCATTGTCAATTCAGTGCTGAATTTTTTCTTAGATAACGTTTTCGTCGATCTTTGTGTCCGAGAGAGAAAGGGATTTATTCCAACAGTCGGAAGAATTTTATAATTGCGTCCTTCCTTGATTTCCTGATTGTTTCGCTAGCGCCGTCCGGGATTGTTTTGTTTTTTCTTCCCTCTTTTCCTCTCGGTCGTAAACGCGTGTTTCGAATTCTTCGACGTGATTCACCTGGAATTCTTTTCAAGATTCTCCGGCTGTTTGCGCTGCTCTTCCGCACATGACGCTCCGCAAGAGACAATTACTCCTTCCTTTTTTCCGCGTAATGCGGCGATCGTGTCCGTCGAATGAGTCAGGACTTCGAAGAGTCGAGAAGGAGTGAATTGCCTTCGAAGCGTGTTTCGGTTTCCTTCCGATGCATGGATGTGCCAAGGGGACCGCATTCGGCTCTGGAGGACGCCATTGATGCCCGCAAAGCTATTATAATGTAAAAGAAATTAATAAAAATCGGTACAACATACATTGTACAAACTTTCTCATATACGTACTAATGCGTCGTTTAGTTATCTTTAGAAAATGAAAATCGTATGAGCCTGTTTTTAGAAAATCCAATTTTTGTTAAAGTTGCCCAAGAATAACCTAGTCTTATATTCATTCATTGGGAAAAATGAAATAGGTAGTATTATTGAAGACGTATACTCAAGTAACTGTACGAAATTTGATCAAAATCGTTAGAGCCGTTTCTGAGAAAATGGAATTATTGTTAAAGTTGCCTAGAATAAACTAGCCTTATATTCATTTTTTGAGAAATATGAACTATACAGTATAATTGAGGATGTAAATATAAGTAACTGTACGAAATTTGATCAAAATCGTTAGAGCAGTTTCTGAGAAAATCTAATAATTGTTAAAGTTGCGTAGAATAAACTAGCCTTATATTCATTTTTTGAGAAATATGAACTATACAGTATTATTGAAGACGTAAACTCAAGTGACTGTGCGAAATTTGATCAAAATCGTTAGAGCCGTTTTCGAGAAAATCGGGTTGTTGTTAACAGTGCGTAGAATAAACTACTCTTAATTATTGATCAATGTCAACCATTTCTATGTATACTCTGCTCAGTATGATAAAATGCCTAAGTACGAGATTTCATTCATTTTCGTTCGATCGTCTAGGCTCCAGCGCCAGTAACAGACAGACAGACAGACGGCATTGCGAAAACCACTTTTTCGGATTCAGCGGCACCTAAAACGTGTATTTCCGTAAAAATCTCGAGGTCGAATTTTTTCGCGAAAACTACTTTCTCGATACTTCGTATGAGAAAGTAAAAATTAACGTGAAAGATTACTATTTCTAAATACAAATTATGACCTTGGTAACTCGGGAACTAAATTACATTCCGGCCCTCCAAAGCATTGAAAACTTTCTGAGTCCCACCACGTAGACAAGATTGCCCCTCGTTGTTTTTACTTTCTCATATACGAAGTATATTGAGAACGTATTGTAATCGCGAAAAAATTCGACCTCGATATATTTAGGGAAATATACGTTTTAGGTGTAGCTGAGTCCGAAAAAGTGGTTTTCGCAGTGCCTGTTTGTCTGTTATTGGCTCTAGGGCAGGGGTGGGCAAACTACCGCCCGCGGGCCGCATCAGGCCCGCGATGCCTTTATAAAAGAGTACGGTGAAATGTGAAACAATAAATTTCACATTTGGTGGTTAAAATAATGGCCGAAAAACCTTATAGCGAAGCTATTGTACCAAAATTTGTTAATAATTGATTTTCACTAACAGAGCCCTTCGCATTCTCTCAAATAACTTCCTAATGTGAGACCTAATGTGGCCCACCTAACCACCCAGAACTCGTAAAAAGTTTGCCCACCCCTGCTCTAGGGCCTAAAAGGTAGATCGAAAATGAATGAAATCTCGTACTTAGGCATTTTATCATACAGAGTTGAAGCTGTCATTGCTCAATAATTAAGGGAAGTTTATTCTACGCATTTTTAACAACAATTGGATTTTCTAAATAACTGCCCATACGATTTTGATCAAATTTCGTAGTTACTTGAGTTTACGTCTTCAATAATACTGTATAGTTCACATTTCTCAAAAAATTAATATAAGGCTAGTTTATTCTAGGCAACTTTAACAATAATTTGATTTTCTCAAAAACAGCTACAACGATTTTGATAAAATTTCGTACCGTTACTTGAGTATACGTCTGCAATAATACTACATACTTCATATTTCTCAAAATATGAATATAAGGGTAGTTTATTTTTGGGCAACTTTAACAACGTGATTTTCTAAAAACCGGCTGAAACGGTTTTCATTTTCTAAAGACAACTAAACTACGCATTAGTATATGAGAAAGTTTGTACAATGTGTGTTGTACCGATTTTTTAGTATCAATGGGATGATAGTGAGGCCCCTGGCGTGGAAATAAATTCTCTAAAACCTGAATGTTAGCGTTGCTTCTCATGTGAACTTGGACAAGAAGAAAAATTCTGAACTTGACCGGAATAAGAATTTTTCACTTTCAGGTTCACATTTGTGATTATTCTTATGCACCCAAGCATAAAAGCTAGATTACCTAATATTCCTAAATAGCTCTCATATAGTCCCCTCCTTTGCGAACTGTTTGTGCTCCCCCCTCTCTATCTTTACTTAATTGCGATACTCTATATGTTTAAATTCGGAGATTTTTTTCAGCAGAATAAATTATTAATAGCTTTCCGTCTTTTATAGGACGGTTTTCAACGCGATTAATTCCTTAAAATAAAGAGACATATTATTACTATTTAACGTTTTTGAAAAGATTTTTCACGATTAAAGCAAAGTGAGGTATTAACCCATGGGTGTCTATTGGAACTCACAATTATACTTTGAGGAAACTGCCTTTTAGAGGCTGGTGCGCTTAAATTTCTCGATGACATGATGCATAAAGCCGCGAAGAAAATTCTTTATACGAAATCATCGCGATACAGCGAACGTAATTCCTCGTTACCTTTTCATACCGTCCATCACAATCAGTGGCGTAACTAAGGCAACGTGTATCCCAGTGTTAAGAATTTTATGGGCCACTCATATGAGTAGTAAATAAAGAATAATTAAAAAATAACACTTAATTTTTAAAATAAAACAAGTAATGTTATTGTCTTTATTCCACAAATAAATATAATGTAATTTTGTATGCACACATGAGCAGAAATAAAAATTAATAATATTTTAATCAACTAGAGGGCCCTTCTCTAGGTGGGGCCCTACGTACCGCGTTTAGTATACTGTTTATGTAAACTGTAGTTACGATCTGATTTTCATCCTTCGTTCAGAATAAAACGAGGAACTTCCATGCAATGTCAAAATTTACTACTGCCCCGAATCCTTAGTTATCCTTATACGTTTTAATAATATTCTTTAGCATGAAATGAAAATAATATTCGACGAGAATGATCAGCGCGTTGTCAAGTACATATTTAGATTTTGATCTTGATTCGGAGCAAAACTTTTTCTACGAGAACGCGTGAAATTTTGCGTTTATTCCTCACCGGCCTAAAATCGAAAGTCGGGAGGTGATAATCGTTTCTATCGATCGTTGTTTATCGATATTCCTCGTTTTGCCTAATCATGTTCTTAATGCGCGGAATATATCTTTAATGAGGTCCTCGGAAATGGTGCGACGCTAATAAAATGATTTTCGTAGAGCACGAATGAAAACTGCATTTGTCGTTATTTTGCACGTTCGCACACTTATAACATTGTTGGAGCGATAACTGGCGATAACGAGTGACGTAAACACACCGCTTCGCTTTTTTTTCGCTTCCCACAGTGTCGTATGAGGAGAGACCGCAGAGCCTATGAGTAGCGCCCGCTTTCTTGCCGCCATCACCTCCCCAACGTCTTGCGCATATCCAGATGTTTATATGCTAGGTCCTCAAACGATCCTAATCACGCAAATATCCCGCACTTACTCTTCCCGACTTTTAAGGTCCGCATAAACGGCTACTTGCCGCCGGTAAGATTAAATTTTGACGTGAAATTGTTCGCGTAAACAGGCGGTTTTGTTAGAAACAAGATGGTGTCTTAGCAGCCTAGTCGAAAAATTCGAGTCCTGTTTTTTTAGCGATTGATCGTAATAAAAATCCGACCTCTCATGGACAATTAATCTTGTCGCCGGAAAAGTTAAACTTGGACGCGAAGTGGTACACAAAAGTAGGTGGTTTTGTTAGAACAAGATGGTGTCGTTGCAATCTAGTCGAAAAATTCGAGTCTTATATATCGATAAATCGACTGAAAATTCGACCTCTTACGATCTACGGCGTAATTAATCTAGGCGACGCGTTTTCTTTTTCTTGTCGGAATATTCGCGCAATCCATTGCCTAATTTTTTTTCGAGACAAGCTTTACGACTGTTTATCTTATGCAATTCGTTTAATTCGCCTCAATTGGTAATGATTTTGATTTTTAAAATGACAGATCGGTAATTGATGAAGTAGCCTCGCAAAAAGGTTGACCGTTAATTTGTGTTTTTTTTTCATGAGGTATTAAGAAAAACGTCCCCCATAAGTATTCTCTTTCCGTGTGTTAACCTTTTCATCGAAATGGGCATTAAGTTAAGGTACCCCAAACCCCGTTAAGGCGAGAGATATAAGGGGTGCTAAAGGGAAGCGAGGAAGGTGCTGAAGGGTTAGGTGAAGAAGAAGATGGGGGAAGGAAAAGTGTAGGAAGGGATCGGATAAGGGAGATGAAGAGAGAGAGAGAGAGGGACGGACGAAGCAAGTCAGGGCCGAGCGCGGTGTGGTAACCGGTTCTCCCGCATAGATGGCAGCATCGCTTGGGAGGCGTCGCCGGCGGAAGGGACCTATCCCGGTGGGGCGGGGTTTTCGAGGGGGTGGGGAAGAGAAGCGTCCGCGAGGGAGGAAGTGGAAAGGGGGAACCGAGGGATTGCGAGAGGAGGAGAGGTTATATGGAGTTATATACACCACCACAAGTCTCCTCTAACCCTCCCCTCTCTTTCTCTCCTTACCCTTCCCCTATCCTTTTCCTCCCCGAAGCCCGGCGTGTTCGCTTTTGACGCTAGTGAAGTAGTAAGGTCGTAGAGGTACGGTCACGTCATCCGTCTATCCGTTCTTTCTGCTGCGAGCTATACTACACACGGCGTGCCGTGTTTTCTTTTTCGCATCTGCGTGAAAAATTCCTTCAGTGCCTTCGATTAAAATTTTTTTTTTCTGAGACGTACTTTTATTTTAATAAACCATTGGATTGTATACGAGAAGAACTAGTGAGGGACAGAGAGGGGGAAAAACCGGTGGAATTACATTATTTTCCTTATGTTTTGATGGAATCGACCCGAGTACGTATAAAATATAAGTGGTTTTCCCGCGCGTTTATCGTGGCGCCCCCGTCCTACGCGTTTGCGCAGTGCGAGAGTGCGCTGCCTGCCTGCCTGCCGGTTCCTCTTCTGTGGCGAGAGGGAGAGAGAGGAGTAGAGAAGCTTCCCTTTTGGATGTAACTGCGCAGTGAAAGTGACGACGTGGGAATAGATAGGTTGGATCTTTTGCTACGGTCCGTTCCATTCGCATGTTTCTTGCATAGGGAGAGTGCGTGTGCGACAAGTGCGTGAACGAGTTGACCAATCTCGCGCCTCTTTTTTTTTACGTCGTTTTCTCGTGCTGGCATCGCCGCGCGACTCCATTTTCGCCGCGTGTGAGGAGGCGTGTGCGAGTTCCACGCGCGTGTTTTCGGATAGAGAACGTGTGGGAATATACAGAACGACTCTCAGAACCTTCGGATTTTTTAAAAAAGTGGTGTTGGTCTTTTTAATCCTTTGTCCGTTTGGTTTTTTTTTTAAACGAAGTGTCGTGAACGGTGAATGGTTTTTTTTACGGTAATAATAGTCCACGGTCGTGTCGGTGTTCTCCTTCAAATGTTTCGCGGCTTGTGACGGCGTGCAGTTCTTGTTCGCACGCCACGCCGCTCTGTTGTTCGGCAGTAAGAAAGATATAAAACGTGTGCGTGGCCGGCTGGAAGGGCCGTGCCGAAAAATGATTCTCCGTCGGTGGGGATAGTGGTGCCTTTTTTTTTTTAATTTGTCGTGTCACGCTGGAAATCGCGTGTCCCGGCGATGTTTTACCTGCGTTGAGGGATTGTGCGATTTTTGATTTAAAAAAGTGTTTCGGATTCGTCGTCCTCTTCTCCATTTTCGAGTGCGGATCTATCTACTTCTTTCGTCCGGGAATGGAATCCTTCGTTTTCCCCGGGAAGTGAGCGGTTTTCCACGGAATTTTACGTTTTGTTTTTTTTTTTTGATTGTCCTAAAGTTCGGTCTTATTTTTCGCGCTCGATTAGCGAAAAATTTGGAGGGAATTTAACGCGCGGCAGGCTGGTGTTTTTTTTTTTTTTTTTGGCGCTCATGCGTTGAAGGTAGGCTTGCCCCCTTTCCTTTCTTCCTCCGCCTCGCCTCCATTCAAATATCGTCTTACCTTTCTCCCCCAATCCCGTCTTTTCCCCTATTCTTTTTTTATACCCCACCCCCTCTCCTCATTCCCGCCATTTGATCCCCCATTGACTAAATAATTATATATATATATATATAAATTTATATATATATACACCCGTCATTTCTTCCCCCTCTCATTATTTTTTTAAGCGAGGGAATTTTTGTATTGTTCCTGCCTCCGGTGAATATAAAAACCTCCTCCCCTCACGAAAGTTTTTTCTTGACAAGCGACATCTTTTTCTCACATATGAAAAAACAACGACGTCATTTAACATACCTGGAGTTGTATAAAGAAATTTGAAAAAAGAAGACGACGAAGCTTCATCGTTATATAGCGTGTGAGAGTGTTCGTATGTTGTGCATGTGGTGCCCTGTGTATACCAGCGGTGGTGGTGCGCCGGTAGTGCGTTTATAATAATAATAAAAAAATAATCTCCGTGGGAAGTATATTGTTATTAATATTACTCCACGTCGTGGCTTGGAAGTACGTACTACCAACCAACCCCCCCCCCAAAAGTGTCGATCGGCATTCCCGGCCTTCCTCCTCTCCTGCGTCTTTTTGGTGTTCACTCAGTCGCCCGGGCCGATATACGTCAAACCCCGCTTCCCGGCTAGGAAGGAGGGTGATGTAGGAACCGGGGTGGTTCGGGAAATTTTTTTCCTCACTCGCCCAGGATTCTCATCTACGACCGACCACGTCGTCGTCAGGAAAGAGAGGTGAGTCTTTTCGATCTTTGTGCCGTGCTGGGCGGTTTTTGTTCGATGCGTGTTATAACCTCGCCGAAAAAGTATGGCGTTGATTGTTGTCATCGTCCACACCGGTCGACGCGACTCGTACAAATTTTCGTTTTTTTCTTCTTTAGATCGTGTCTCTCGGATAACATCGAACCTTTTTTTTTATTGTGGATCGCGTTTTCCGTAATTCGAATTTTGATATTTTCGCCAGTCGAATCGGTCGTTTCGATGTTTTTAATTTCGTGCACGGGGTCGCATTTATTTTTATTTCCTCGACGTGCTTAATTTTTTTACTTTACGTTAATTTCAGAGGTAAACAACCATTTTTTTGTGCAGGTCATGGCGGGCCCCCGTAACTGCGCAGCATTTATTACACTTTGATCTGATTATTATTATTATTATTATTTTTGAAAGGGAAGGGTAGAATTTTCGCATCAGGCAGCGGCGGTTCTTCCGACGGAGAACATTATGCACAAGAAATCGAAGACGTTTCGAGATGTATTTTCGCGAAGCAGTTATTGCGACGCTTGAGACGTACCGAGTTGCATTATACGCAGTAAGGAAATCCGCTGTGTCGCCGATTGATTACCGGCGGAAGAGGCAATAAATTTCGAATGAATATATTATATCGTATATCATCTCAGCGCAAATGCTGCGTGGCGTCTTTGGTGTTACGCAAATCGTATTGACATGCACATACATATTGCGGTAATTTCGTTTTATTTTCCGTGGAAAACATCGATATCGGCATTAAATGTCTTGCGATAAGAGATGCTTTTGGCGCAGTTCGGTAGGTTATTTCTATGGAAAACGAAATTATTTGTTTGAATTTATAGCGACGTCGTGCGCTGCCTGTCGAAATACCGAAAATCGAAATGCTAATATTTTGATGACATTTTCTATCGTTATTCTCTCTTTGATAAAAATTTGATTTGTTTCCGTTAGGTTATATTGCTATTGCGACGCAGATGGCATTCATGTTGGTCAGTCTGTAACTTATTGTCAGTCGCATTGTGGACGTTTCAATCGTATTTCTGCAAACCATTGCGACATTAAATAAGGTTTTTGTACGGTCGAATCCAGCTTAGTTTTAAACCGGTGGAATGAAACGTTAGATTATGGAAAATTCCCAAGTGCGTTCAGAACGTTTGTGCGCAGTTTCTCGTGGAAGTGGAGCGTTTCCCTTGATGTTCGAATAATTTTTACGCTCTTTTTTTTTCTCCCAAACCATAGTTCATCTCTTCGAGATGCATATTTGTCTTGAAAAATTCAGTCCCGAGTATCGATTCGCGTGTTGTTTGCAAGAGTCGCTTTTATTATCGACGCGAAATCAACTGCGCAATAAGGACGGTGCTCTCTACGTTTCAACGGATGTGAAGGGGTCTTTTTAGTCGCCCGCTGCAGTATTCTGTTTGCAAGTTTTAATGGTTTTTTAAACACATTTACGCCACTCTCTCATGTAGTTTTTTTAAAAATAAATTTTAACCTTAAATATTTTGGTTCCTTTCTTATTTCGTGTTTTTGCACGCATTTTTCGTTGCACATTTTTTTAAAGATTGTTTTCTTTTCGAGTTCCCGAGGTCACGGTTGTAAAATTTATTTATTATATCGGTTTCTAAGAATTCGCCCAGCATTTCGCCGAAAAAAGCGCGGATGTTGTCGGAAAATTCGTCTCCGTAAAATTCAGTATTATTTTTTTTATAAAAGGGTACTGTAGCGGGAATATTTTTCCGCATCCTCGAAAGAGAGGGAGAGAGAGAGAGAAATGAGGGAAGAGAGAGATCGGGGAGCGCAAGACCGGAAGTGCGCGTTCCAAGGTCAACCACCATCGAGAACACAAAAACAACCACTCACCAACCCTTCCCCCTCTTCCTACTGCGAATCCTCTCGCCCAAAAAGGTCTCAGCAACAAACCCTTTCCCCTACCGTGTTTGTTCACGCCGACAACGCCGCGTCGTGCCGGGGATACGTTCTCTTCGAATAGGTGAATGAGCGGAAAATAACAATAACAACCCTACAGGACAAAGTATATGCTAAAGAGATCATCATTCTATCTTTCGGTAGGTATTATTTGGCTCGCCAAACCCAATCTATCCTATTCGGGGCCATTCTCTTCATCTTCTCATATCCATCCCCGTATTTTAAGTCGTCTAGATCTGTGGTTCTCAAACTTTCAACTGCCGCGCCCCCCCTTGAATGTCATGCGGCCCCTTTGAATTGAAGACAGTAAAAATAATAAACTTTAATACGAACTCCTTTATTTTACGTAACTGTCAATGATTTGTATCGCATCGCATTTACTAAAATTTCCCGTTGAAATTTTATTATTCGTGAAAATTTTATATTTTGACAATTCACCTAACATCTGAAATAATTTTGCAGTCCCCTGGGGGAGGGGGGAAGGCCCACTGTTTGAGAGAGACTGGTCCAAATCTCGTTATTATTCATTTAATTTACCTACCTCTTTCCTCTTACGACTTCTATCGTCGGACCTTAACCTCTCAAAATTTGCTTTTATCGCTCTTATTTAAGCTACTCTCTTACCATGCAATATTTAAACTTCCTCATTTGTCTTTCTCCCAAAACAATTAATTTTCTCAGGTCTGCGTCATATCCTCACATCTTAAAAATTCTCTAATCTGCTAGCATATTCTTTTCTCATTGTCCACCTCTTTTACCCTTAAGAATGCTAAAGGATACCCTTTACGGTAAAGGCGGTCGCCGTATCTAAGTTTGAAGGTGGGATACGGGCAAGAAGAAAGAGGGTAACTCGCATGATGGTGAGGGGGATTAGATTTAGAAAGGCGTCGGGGTTGTTGCGGTTTTCAAAGGTGTACTACGCCCGACACCAGGAAAAAGGGACGTGGAAGGGCCGAGAGAGAATCTTCAGGTACAATTTCTACTCGACATTTCATGACGGCTTGCAATTCAGCGAATTAGTGGCTGGCAGGGGGTGCATTGCACCAAAACTCCCCTAAAAATTTTCTCTCGCTGGGTTCACTCGCCTATTATATCTGTTAGTCATAGGTGAGCCTCGATATCGCTCTTTTCTATCTGTTGTTATCGATCCCACTACTTTCTTCGTAGTGATCGTGTGTGTACGTGAGCGCCTTAACTAGAGTTACAACCTCCTCACCTTAAAACGTACTACTTCGGTAGCCGCAATTTAGCATTCATTTTGTCCATTTCAACCCTCTGCCACCCATCCACGAGGTGAAAATGTACGTATGTAAATGTAAATTGTAGCATGCAGATGTTGACGTAGAAATGGAGTTGGACGCAGTGAGAGGCAGGAAAGGAAGAGGGACATTTGGAGGAGGGAATAAAGTGAAGGGAGGAATGCTAGTAACGGAGAGAAGTAGAAAAATTCTGAACTTTGACCGGGAATCTGACCCGGGCCCCTCGCTTACCGGGAGGAATTATGCTGGCTTGGCAGCTTAGTCAATTAAAGAATTAAAGTGTCTGCCTGAAAATTTGGAGACCCGAATTCGATTCCCGGCCAAGCACAGAATTTTTCTCATTCGCCTATGTTGAAATTTTTGTCAAGCGCATGTGCTCATGTGTATAAAGTTCATTTGTTTACATTCCATCTTGTTGGAGAGAGATAAGTAGTAGAGAGGAGTTAATAGAGAGAGGAATGGAGAGAGAAAAATGAATGGGTAGATAGATAAACGTACCTATTAGAGCTAGATTAGTACTGGTCTCATTTTTCACATAAATCTTTTTTAACGTGAAAACCACAGTATAAATTTAGCATACACCGTATGGATAAAGTTGGAAATGAAACGGGGAAACTAAAGGAGAGAGGCGAGCTGATGTAGAGGAAGGACGGGAAGAGAGTGGTGAAAGCAGTGAAAGTGGAGAAGGGATGGGGAAAGGAGAAGATGGAGAGTGTGTGAGAGAGGGGAAATTGATGAGAACGAGGGAAGGTGTGGAGTGGATGGATATAGAGTGACCCCAAAATGTTTAAAGGGTTTTTGGGTTTAAGGTGGCAGAGAGAGAGGGAGTGAGAGCGTTAAGAACGAGATGAGAGTAGTTATAGCAAGTGTGTTGGTGGTTTTGATCCGCGCGCGCGTGTACACACACACACATATATATATATATATGTATGTATGTATACACATATACATACATAATATACATATATATATCATCATCATCATCAGCCTTTTTCAGTCCACTGACGGATGAAGGCCTCCCCCAGACTTTTCCAGTTTTCCCTGTCAACTGCCTCCCTCCTGCAAGTTTGCCCCAGAACTTAACAAGCTCTCTGTCCCACCTGTCTTTCGGTTTCTTGATGTTTCTTGGGATCCATTCGATGACATTGGACATCCAACGCTGGTCATTTCTTCTACCAATATGGCCCGCCCACTGCCATTTTAGCTCCTTCACTCTTCTAATAACGTCACGTCTTATTTCTTACCCAGTCGTTCCTCTTGCGGTCTCTTCGGGTGATCCTTAACATGCATCTCTCCATGCTCCTCTGTGTTGTTTGCAGGCGCTGAATCATTCTGGCGTTCATGGTCCATGTTTCACATCCATATGTCAGAACAGGCACAACACAGTCATACAGTCTCCTTTTTAGGAAGACTGGAATATTTGATTTAAAGATGTTCGCATTCTTGCCAAAAGCACTCCATGCCATCTTCACTCTCCGGTTGATTTCTCCAAGAAGCGAACCATCAGTAGTGATGAGTTGACCTAGGTTAACATAGCTGGTTACTTCTCCGAGTTCTGCTCTGTTGATATATATCTTAGAATTTGTGAAGGAGATGTACATAACCTTTGTTTTATTAAGATACATCTTAAGTCCAGCTTCTCGGCTTGCTTGCTCAAGCTCTTCAGTTCTTCTAAGGAGCTCTTCTGGGCTCCCCGCGAACAGTATGATATCATCTGCAAAGCGCAGGTGACTCAGATGTTCTCCATTTACCTTTATGCCTTTTTCCTCCCAGTCTAGCGTTTTGAATACTTCCTCTAGAGCTGCTGTAAATAACTTAGGGGACATTGTATCGCCTTTTCTCACTCCCTTTTCGGCCTTAAAGGAACTCGTTTCTTCATGCAGCTGGACAGATGTTGTCGCATTTTCGTAGATATTCTTGATCAGGGTTATGTACGTTTCTTCTACTCCTTGTTTCTTTAGTGCACGTGACACCGACGAAGTTCGGACAGAGTCGAATGCTTTCTCGTAGTCGATAAAGCACATACACAGAGGTAATTCGTACTCGTTAGTCCGACTGATTATCTGTCTCACGACTTGGATGTGGTCCATCGTGCTATACCCACTGCGAAATCCGGCTTGCTCTCTGGGTTGGGCAGAATCAAGATGGTTTTGAAGGCGCATAGTGAGTATTTTGGTGAAACATATACATATATATATATATATATATATATACATACATAAACATATACCTATATACGATATGATGTACGCTAGGGCACTGGAGTTAGAAGATAAGAAGCCTAATGGGATTCGTGGTAAAGGAATTATGAATACAGATGGAAAAATAGTCGCAGAACCAAAGGATGTAGCACAGGTATGGGAAGAATACGTTAAGGAACTATAAAAAAAGCAGGTAGGATCGGTACAAATGGAACTGGAAGAAGAGAATTGCATTGAAAAAGACAACTTGGGACCAAGTATTATGAAAAGCGAAGTAGAAAAGGCGATACAGGAACTAAAGAAAGGAAAAGATACAGGCAGCGATGGAATACCGGTAGAGGTACTTAAAGTCATGGGATCGGAAGGACTAAAAGTGATTACGAAACTAATTAACAAGATTTACGACTCGGGAGAGTGGCCTCAGGATTTCTTAGATGTAACAATGATCCCTCTAAAGAAGAAGCCAAAGGCAATGCAGTGTAAGGACTACAGAACGATATCCCTACTGTCACACACTTCGAAGATCATCACGTGGATTCTTAATAAAAGACTAGAGAAAAAGGCCGAAGAAATGCTAGGGGAAGATCAATTCGGCTTCAGAAAAGGACGTGGAACCAGAGATGCTATCGGTGTAGTGAGAATCATATCAGAAAGGACAATAGAGTACAGTCAAGATTGCTGCGTATGTTTCTTCGACTGGCAGAAGGCCTTTGATAGAGTAAATTGGGTACTGCTGATGAGGATATTAAAGGATATAGGTGTAGACTGGAAAGACAGGAGACTGATCAGGAATCTATATGTGAATCAAGTTATAAAGGTCAGGTTGGAGAATACGGACACCAGCGGAGTACATATCGGTAGAGGAGTAAGACAGGGCTGCTGTCTATCGCCGACTCTACTCAATATATGTATATGGAGAGAGGCTAATGCAGGAAGCGTTAGAAGGCACGGGAGATTTCAAAATTGGAGGAAGGATTATAAGAATAATGAAATACGCGGATGATCAAGTACTTCTAGCAAGAAAGGAAAAGGAACTCCAGAAAATTATAAATAGACTAGTGATAACAGGTAGAAAATACGGTATGGAAATAAATACAGAAAAATCCAAGGTTATGCGAATATCAAGTAAAGAAGAAGAAAATTTGAACATAAGTATTGGAGGAAAGCCATTAGAACAAGTTTCAGATTATAAATACCTTGGAAGCATCATAACGACAGAAGCAAAATGTACCGATGAAATCAGGACTAGAATAACGTAAGCAAAAGCCGCTTTCAGAAGAAAGAAACTCCTACTAACGGGAAATATAAAGCAGGAAATCCTAAAGAGGTTGATAAAATGCTATGTATGGAGTATAACTTTGTATGGGGCAGAATCATGGACGCTAAGGAAAAATGATATAAAATACTTTGAAAGGTTCGAAATGTGGACATGGAGAAGAATGTTGAAGATAAAATGGACAGATAGGTTGAAGAAGAATAGGAGAGAAGCGAACGATTATACAGACTATCAAAAAGAGGAAGGCGAACTGGATTGGGCATTACCTGAGGAGAGAGTGCATGATTAAACAAGTGCTAGAAGGAAAACAGGATGGAAAAACAGGAAGAGGTAGGAAAATGTTTCAGCTGATAGACTACTTGAAAGGGAAAGAGAGCTATCAAGACATGAAGAAAATGCGGAAAATAGGATAATATGGAGAACCAGGTTTAACCATGAATAAACACAGACCAGTGTACGGACTGACTACCTATGATGATGAAGATATATATGCATATATACATACATATATATACAGACACACAAGGGTGAAAGTTGTTCTCTTCTGTGTTTGTGTGTGTGTGCTGGATGAGAGGATTTGGTTGAGGTATTGCGTGCTTGTGGATCTTGGCCGCGAGAGAGAGAGAGGTAGAGGTTGAATGAGGGAGTTAGAGGGGGTAGGAGGGTACATAGATAGAAACGGAAAATTGCGTGCGGATTCGAAAAGCTGGTGATTTGGTTGGTAGATGGAGCGTGTGGATGTAAACACGAAGAGAGAGAGAGAGGGATGGAAGGAGTGATATTCAGACTTCTCCGTGAGGTGTTTTTTTTCGTGGTTAATGAGAAAGGATAAAGTGGGTTAATGCGCTCGCGTCGGAGATAAGGATTATTTATGCAGAATCTGCCCTTTTGTTTTTGTTTTGACGAGAGAGAGAGATGAAGAGAGCGTGAGAGGAATAGTCGCTAAGTATTACGTTCGCGTTTCGCCGGAGATCCGATGACGGCGGCTTAAGCCGAGGGTAAAATATGGCACGTCGGCGTTGTCGTCATTTTAATGATGGACGATTTGTTGTGGCGGTCTAAGGAAGGAGGGCGCGTTTTTTTATCTGAATCGAATTTTTATGTCTATCCGGCGCTTATGATAGAATAGGGTGTGCCCTTCTTGATCTGCGTCGCAATATGGAGCCCCTTAGCGTATACTGTTTTTATTCAAATAGCTGAATTAACTGTAATTTCTAAGAGTATTGTCATTACTTACAGATATTTTATAATGTAATTTTTTCTTCCTTCCGTCCTTAGTTAAAAAAATGAAATATAAAAATGTCGCTATAGATGTCTTTCAAATCAGCTTGCAGCATTGATTTTTATTATCGTCACGATTTCTTTAGTGTAGTTTCAGGATGTTTTAAACAAAGTCTTGAAGCGTTTTAAATACGTGCTCGATGCTCACGCAATTAAGTACAATAATTTTTTTTCTGTTGACTCCTTCAGTGAGGTGTGTTTAAAAGTCAAAGAATTTTGCGTTAAAATACAAAGTTCCGTCTACATGATATTAACTAATGCATAACGCTCCATTAATTTTGTGGTTTTCTCTTCGCCTTTTTCGCGTGTAGGAATTTTTCCGTACGCTTTAGGAGTCATTTCTCTGTTCTCGTTCTTGGAAGATTCTCATAATGGGGATCTTGCGTCGATACCCATCCTTGGTTTTGATTAGTAAACGGGAGATCTAATTACTGTTTGCCAACATTTCTCGTCAGCAACTTAGCTTTTTTGACCGGAAACGATTTTACCTGATGTTGGTTAATTAGCGGGGTATCACATGCTTATATAAAAAGTTTTTTTTGGGTATATATTTCGTTTCTATAGGTTCTCAGTTTCACAGTATTACACCGGTAGCTTACAGTCGATGAAATTCCGCCTTGCCGTTTTCACCGCGCATCATCAACTCATTCCAGGCACGTAACCAGAGGGGGGGGGGGGTGGAGGGGGGGCGGGGTCTTAATCCCCACCGTCCCCCAAACGATAAATTTTCTGGCTTAAGAACCTTAAACTCGAAGAGTTTGTATCAACTGGATATGTAGATACTCAGGAGGTTTGTTGTTTAGATTCCGTATTTCTCTCGCCAAATATAAGTATACTTTATAATCATTATACAGATACCTCTTAAATTACGCACTGTTTACTTCATTTTGCATAGATAGATTTTGTAATATATCGTCGAAACGGTTCACTGTTCCAAGTCTCTCATTTATTAGAACTGCCTCTGCTCCTGCCTGTAGTTGACGGGAACCCAAATTGTCCAAACATCCTGGGTGCGCGCCTGACTCATTCGATCATTAATTTGATGACCGAGAAAATCACTTTTTTGAGAAAAATATATCGCACTTCATCTTGGACTCCCGAGTTCGCATTACAATACAGATCTCGTTTAAATTTATCAGGGACGTTCACTGGTAATTTATAATTTTAGATTGGTGCTGTCGCAGAAAAGTCTTCAATAATCTCGGGTTTGACCTAAAACCTCTTCCTCGGTGCGATTAACTTAAAGCTCTTAAGATCGAGAAGAAGGGCCGAGTTGATGCACGAACCGGAACGCCGCCGTGAACTGGGAAAGGAAAGAGAAAAGGAGAGGAAGAAAAAAAAGGGCGGATAAATGAAAGGAAAAAAAAACGTAAAGGAACTCCCGTCTTCATCTGATTCTCTTCTCTTTTCCCCTTTTTCATTCCTCTCCCTCTCTCTCTTCCTCTGCCTACTTTGAAGGGTAAAAGATCTTACGTGGTGGTGTGATCCCTCCGTGTGACGTAGGCCGCCCGCTTTTGGTCGTCTTTGCTCTTGCACCCCCTGCCCATCACCTCCCCTCCTCCTTTTTATGCTCCTTCCATTCCTCGACAGACGCTTCGGCTAAAAGGGGGGAAAAAATAATAAAGAGCCTCCCGGTGCGTGTGTGTGTGTGTGGAAAACCTTCCATCTTTTATCCGAGTACTGCTAGAAAGAGGAAAAGGTGCATATCGTCGGTGAGGGTAGAATGGAGGGTAGAGGGGGTTTGGTTGTTGGAGAGAAGGGCAGTTGGTGAGGCGGTGTTGGAAGAAGGGGAAAAATGGGAACGGAAAAGAGGGATGAAGTGCTTCGTAGCGACCCCCAGGTGAAGGAATGGCCTACGAGAGAGAGAAAGAGAGGTTAGGGAGGAAGAGGGTAAGGATAAAGTGAGGGGGAGGGGGGGGAAAGAAGGAGGTAGAGAGAGAGAGACCTTACCCAGGTGTGTAAAGACCCGCCAAGGTGTCGTTACGCTCTCCTTTCACCCGCTCGAGTCTCGACGCATTCACTTTCCGGACTCAAGCGGCCTTTTTTTATGCATCTTTTATTTTTCCCTCTCATTCTCTTTTTCTCTCTCGGTTGTTCCCTTGGCTCTCTTCTCTTCCCGAGGTCTTTTTCGCTGAAAGTTTATATATCTCTCTTTCTCTCTTCATTTTTTTTTACAACTCTCTTGTCTGCGTCCTCGGGTGTTCTTTCTTCTTCTTCTTCTTCTTCTTTGGGGGAATTGAGGAAGCGCTACTCGGATCGTTTCCGTTATTATTTTCTTTCCGTTCGATAGTTCTTTTTGTTAGGAATTTAAAAAATATTATTTGACGCGAGCAATTCGTCCGTAATAATTCGCTCCGTCTCTCGTGGATGGCTGAAGTTTGACGTTTTCTCTTTCAGAAAAGTGAAGCCTGTTGGTTGTATTTTTTTTTACGATCTCGATGGAGCTTTGGAGGAAGTCATCGACGATGGTATTCTACCAAAGTGGAGATGAGGATTTGGATGGTTTTCAGGATAGGGATGGTAATGGGGAATGTGGAGGCGAGGTCATTAGTTACGGTGGATTGCGAATGGAAAGGCAAAAGACGCAAGTATGTGTCGATATATATATTTCACCCACACACACGTAACTTTATACCATAGGGACGCGATGTCTGGTCGAATTTCGATTATGGAAATCTAACTCCCGTTTATACACGTCATTTGTTTGTTTATGTGTTAAACTAGCTCGTAGACAGCTGTTTTACATAGAAAAGATCATCTACAGGTTCATCAAAAAAGACGCCATAGTTTTAAATGTCTATATTTACTGATGTATCGAACTGACATTAATGAATTTGGTGTTTATTATCGCATTGGTGCCCCCTAGCATGAAATTGTGCAAGCAGCTGCAACATGATGGCATACGCTACTGTGCTATTTCCTCTGCTGGAATTGTCGAACCAATCTTCCTGGACGACACAGTCAATGCTGAACGCTTCCAGAAATTCCTTCCAGACCACTTTGTTCCACCTCTTCAGGGCATGGGAGTGAATATGGAAGAAACATTTTTCCAACGCAATAGGGAAAGACCGCATTACTGCGAATGCGGTTCTTCGTTTCCCAGCAAACTTTGTCATGACAGGGTCATCTCCAATCGATATCCTGGACTATTTGGAATTGGATGGTCTCGGGCACCGTACTCGTCGGATTTGAATCCCTATGACTATTTCTTATGGGGGATTCCTGAAGGATAATGTATACAGGAATAATCTACCCAAGGTTGAAGAATTGAAGGGCGAAATCACAGCTGCTATGAAGAGCATCACTGAAAAAAAAACGCTGCAGTTATGGAAAATTTCAGTCGACGTTAGCAAGTGGTATTGGATGCACAGGGATTACATATTGAATATGTTATTACGTGAATAATAAACTCCCTACTGTAACGTGTTCTGTGACACCAAATTCATTAATGTCAGTGCAATACATCAATAAATATAGACATTTAAAACTACCGCGTCTTTTTAAATGGCCGTGTATAACAAATACGAACCTATACAACCACGATTCGAACCCGCGATCCAAACATTCCCCACCCCGACTCTTTATTTAGGCCGGTGACTAACGTTTTATTTTTGCTCTTAACATGTGCGCGGAAATTGATATTTACGTTTTATGAACTCATGGTAGCCCTATTGATTCCTCACTGTCATCTTGAATTATTAGGACTTAATTTTCTCGTTTATCACTGGCTCAGAATAAAAAAAAACCTGTGGCGTTATTTTTGCCCGGGTCATGTCGGTACATACTCGTGAGAAGTTAATAGGCACATATGATCGTTATATTGGAAGGGTCCGTATCACCAACCGTGTAATGTTGGGTTAGGTGGATTCTCTTCTCGCCTAAGTGTCGGGGCAGGCCAACCGTGCATTTCCCGTTTAGAATGACAGATCGATGAAGCGAAGAATGGAGTCCCGCTTCATACCTGCCAGCGGAAGAGATGAAAAAGAAACACGTTCCTCAGGTTGACGCGGCACACTATAGCGAACTCGGAGAAGATTGGGAATTTGGGAAATTATTCAGTAGTTAACTGCGCGAAAGAGCCAAGTGTCGTTTTTACGCCAGTCGTTGTTTTGCTGAAGTAATTATTTCGGCTATTCTATATATTACGTCGTATATTTCATGTATAACTTGGAGGACGAGAAATATTTGTCATTGTTTCATAACGAGTTAGCTAAGAAATAGTGCCTTTTAATGGGCTTTTAAATTCTTTTTATGTTGAATTTAGAAAAAATATGGTTCAAAGTACTATTCCTTACATGCTGAATGGCCCGAAACGTGATCCATATCCATATTGACTCGTTTAGGCAGAGGCTTAGAAGTAAATACGGGAAAACAACATTCATACCATGTACGATAATAAACAGTACTTAACGCTATTTGGTGTAGCAGGTTATTGCTGTCCATTTCTTGCGAAAATGTTTTTCTCATCGAATATAAGAGTATTTGAAGTGATAATTGGGGAGTGAAGGTTAACTCCAAAGCGTACCAAATTATATAAACTTGAGGTTTGAAAATTTGCGTTGAAGCATACATTACCTAGATTATTTAGCATTCTCTTCTTTGGGTATCTTATAGTATTCTCCGTGTACAAATCCGTCGCCTGTGGCTCCAAACATACCTTTTACGGAAACTACGAATCGTTTGAAAAACTATCCAAAACGACGTGGCCTCAAAATTCGTCTTTATATAGGATTTTGGTGATAAGATGAGAATATTCATCGCTAATTGGCTTCTTTTTAAATTTTCAAAATAAAGGTCCGTAGCTTATTTGCCGTTGCCTAGCAGAAGGCATTGACGGGAGAAGGCCATTTCTTTCGTTTTACAATGGATTTCCCGTTAATCCCTATTTGGCCAAAAATAACCATTTTATCGTTAATTCGGAAGTTTGGGGAGAAGTGGAAGGGTAAGAGGATTTGACGATCGGTGGGAAAAGGGAGCCAAGAGGGACGATGGCAAGTGAAAGAGATGAATGTAAATTAAATTTCAAGTTTCGGAATGATTTTATTATACGTTTGAGTGATTTTTAACTGATAATTTTTTTTTTTTTTGAGATCTGAAAAGGGGCGTGAGGGAAATTTTGCTCGGGAGGAGTTTGGTAGTGTTAAAGGGAGAGTTATAGAGTAGGGTTAAAACAGCATAGTTGAGTTCAATATCGTTATGAATCGGCTTAGTACCTCACCCTATTCGCGTACTGAGCTATTCAAGATTAGAATAAATTATAGTCGGAGAACTCGATCTGCTGGTTTCACTCGATTCTATTGTCATCTACTTGTTATTCAGCAATTCAACAAAGTGGTGAGTGGCAGGTGGTGTAATGCACCCCAACGATTTTTTTTCTCGCAGGTTTGATTCTCTCTTATGATACCGTATTATACTCGGGAAGAACGAGCCTCGATAAAGCTCTCTCCTAATCGATCTCACATACTTTGTCGTCATGATGGTGTCAACCTATGTGCGTTGGTGCTTCACTTGTTCCCAAAACCTACGTAGACGTTTCCCCAGAAGCCTTAATCTATCGATCTGCAATCTTGCTGAGATACCCAGTGCAAATCCTTTAATGATGATGTTACGCGTTTCTTATATTTCTTATAACATTTGTTTTACATATATGCCTATTCGCCGTTGGACTAAATTCAAGTATATGGCTCGTAAACATCCCACATAGTTGAACTGAATTCTATCTGTGGTCTAACTAATAATAAACAACATGTGTCTCGCTCTTTTTCTGTACTTTTCCATACTATTATTTACAATGAGTGACAGATTCTTGTTGGCTGCGTCTACTACAACCCGCCAGATACGCATTTCCCACGAACAAAAAATCACGAAAAATAGTGGACGCTTAATATTTACTGACATAGCTATTTGGATAATCAGCCCATCGATTTTGGCCTCTCTCGCTCTCTCTTTGTTCATACCTTTCCAAGAGTAATGGAGGGTAATTTACGGTAATAAATTTCAATTTGTCATTATTTTACCACGCGGAAATTGGTTTTAAATCATTCTGCAGCGACTGATACTCATCCTGGTTGTTTATCTCACTTTATCATCTGCCATAGTAGTATGAACTATCCTGCAGATGTCGTTAACGTGTGCATTAGGAATAACATTGGGCACAAGACACTTCTCAGTTGAAAACGCGACTTCAGCAGGATACTCTTCGTTCTCCATTTGAGAGGAAGCATTTCACCCGACTCGCAATGTTAGAATTGATACCGTATTTTTCTAGCTTCGCTGTCAATTTGCGAAGAGGTACTTTATTGAAACGCCTTCCCGATGAAATCAATAAAAAAGGCGTCGATCTGAGCATTTTTTTCTCGCAATTAAATCTGTTACTAAAAGCCCGAGCTGTGTTTCACATGATCAGCCTTTCGGGAATCCCTGCTGACTTTCGCTTATTGTTAGCGTAGAACGATAATCTTAAATAGCGCATAATAGAACTAAAATGATTTGCTCAATACCAAGTTTCAACAAATCTTTCTGCGGCGCTTTGTTGCCAAACATACACATGTATACACACACATCGACATTTATGTACTACGTAATCTTCCGTTTCCCTCGCTATAAATTGAAATACCCTTCCTTAACTTCATTCTTTTTCTTTCCTTTAAATTCAAAATATGGATATTCAACTCCATAACATATATAAATATAAACACACACCTGGTATATCCCCACCTTTACACCGAAAAAAAAACTTCACCCTTTGGCTACGCCGCAGTGCGGAAGACGTCGGTAAAGAGAAAAAAAAGATGGAGTGGGAAGGGAACTACGGGAAGATGTAGTGGCAAACGAAGGGGGGGGGGGGGGAGGAGGAGGTTTTTTGGGAAGAAGGAGAGGGAGAGACAGATTGTAAAGGGAGGAGAGAAGAAAAGGATAGGCAGCCCGTGAACTTCCGCTTCGAGGAGGTGCCAGCCGTTCGGTCAGATGTTAGCGGGGAATAGGGTTGGAGGGAGAAAGGAAAAGAGGGTGGGGGCGAAAGGGGGTGGGAGAGGGTAAAGAAGGAAGGAAAAGAGGGAGGAAGGGGGGGGTTATGTAAGGGTTCTTAGGGAAGATCTCGAAAGAAGAAGAAGAGGGTTTGTTATAAGCGCGAGATGAATAAAAGGGTCTTCTGCGGACGGGGTAAGGTTTTTGGTAGAGGGCGAGGGGCAAAGCATGTCTAAGGAGCATCTGCTCTCGTGATAATTATCGAGGTGGACGGGAAGGAATTGCGGTTATGGACGCTTTTTAGAGGGAGGAAGAGGGTTGACGCGGTGTTCCGAGGGGATGAGGAGGAGGGTGAGAGAGGGCATGTGTTGGACTGCAGCGAACAGATTGCAACCAATCTACCTTCCCACTTCCAAAGTCTGTCTGTCCTTTGGAAATTTCCACGCGGTGAAGGAGGATTTACAAACCATCGTGTATAATATGCAGGAGAAATACGAGGTGTAACGAAGTCAATTTTTTTAAAGGTGATACGGGGATGGTTTAGGGTTATTGGAGACCGTTGTAGTGGAACTATAAGGTATTCGATGAGAAATGTTGGGGATAGTTTGTTGCACTGCACCCCCTGCCAACCACCGTTCTGGCTAATTTCAGGGTCATGTGTAGAGGTAGGGAATTATCATATCCGTGATAGAAATGGGATTTATCTGCGTGTTTTGGCGTACAGGCAAAGTTTTTCATTGTTGTTTTACGAAATGTTTTTTTCCGAAAGCAGTGATTGTTGCAAACCATACTGCCGTAAAACGACTCTAGTTAGGCTAACTAATCCTTGAACAACGTACTGTCCTTTTTCCCGACTTCTTTTGTTTTTTGTGAACAATGATTAAGATATTATCTGAGGTCGCTAACCTTAAATCGAATCTGAGAAGTTTATTCATTGAAACATACGTGAGCTATAATTGGTTATATTTGTGGGGTTACTTTGCCTACGTCACTTGGTAGATAGGACGTAGTTCTCAGTGACATCACATTTTGTGTTTCCTAGACATTAAAAACAAAGTCCGTGCTGTTTTCTGACAGCTAGTCATGCGCCGATATCTACCTTAATCCTCTTTCTCGTGAGGAAACCGTGAAATTTGATCTCGTGAATTGAGGTTCCATGATTTTACGCAAATTATGTTGTAGCGTCTCATTGTAGGAACACTGTTTCGTTTATCCTTTTCCTTCTCATGGCTGGTTATTTTAGTAGGATCTGCTCGCATTTATTTTCACCGTTTTTCCGCCATGGTAAGGTTTCCTTATTTATTCGTACTATAGATATGTTGGCAAGATGATTTCAGTTGTATTTCACTCGATGACTTGCCGCGATTAAATCAATCAAGTTGGCTGTAATGATTTAGAGCGGAAACGAAATTAGACCGTCGTGCGTTTGTATATTTTGGTTATGCGTTCAGAACCTTGTCGGAATAAGATTTATGACGCACGCCTTGGGTGTATTAGCTCACAGAAGTAGGTTTGCAATGAGCACATGCCGATTCGATGTTTTGTTCTGTTTTTGGATCGGAAGATTTCGGCAAAAGAGTATAATGTGTAGCCATACTAACATCTGTTTACTTAGTCCAGGGATGGCAAATAATTTTTACCAAAATTACAAAAATTAACTCCTTTTCTGACACAAGCATTTTTAATGCACCTAAACATAAAAATTTCATGGTTCCACTGTGAACATTTATTTTCAAGCGTAGAGCTCAGAAAACGGTAGATTGGTTACGCAATAAACTCAAATTATCATCTCAAAAAACAGACTCATTGTCTCGGTTCATTTATTGCCGAATGGCGATTATGTAACAAAAAAGGATCTCTTTCTAGGAAATGTCTTAATCATTCATTTATCAACGGAACTCTAATCTCGCTATAAACAGCCTTATATCGTGTCATAAATTGGACAATATTAAGTAGACAGTCAATGAATATTTTCTTTCCGCTATGGACAAATCAAAATCGTCCCGTACAAACCAAAATCGTCTCGTGTGCCATAGGTTTGCTGCCATTCCCTAGTCCGTTATCGTAGTTATTATCTTGAGAAAAAATATCTATTCGAATTAATTACGTATTTATGTCTACACATGCACACTCTTTACAAACTATGAATATGTGCGCCCTCAAATGCGACTACATCTTACTCTTTATCCTCGCGGCCATCTGCAATACAAACCTCTTTTTAATTTGACGTGCGACTACCTAATCTTAATTGGCAGCTGCATTTCTCGTAAACACGTTAATTTTTCTTACTTTTTAAAATCTCCAGCCATACGAAATGAAGCGTAGATATACGTTCCATTTCCTATCTCTACCAGTGAAAGATTAATACAGCCGATACAAAATTTCCAGCTTCAACCAATGATCACACCGTTTTGGCAGTATATGTATACTTCTAGCGTCTGTAGACTTATGTTATTTTGTCAGGCGAAGTTAGACATTACAGGTAGTAGTCTCCTCTTTTCTTTTTTCCCCGGGATCTTTTCTGGAATAATTGGCCCAACTCCTGCCCAACGTAAAGTGCCCTGGAACTCAAAACGGTTTTAACGGATTTCGTGTCAACAGCCGGATGTATCCAGGTGCCGCGTTCGCGTGCCGCAACAGGACATCACGGTGAGGATTGGTTCGTTGTCGAAGTCTTTCACCCATAAACCTTTAACGGAGCCCCTAAGAGGAACCAGGGCTAATATAGAAACATGGTCCGCCTGCCTTCGCACAACAATGGCTGGGAGCGACAGTATTGTCCTCATTTTCGCCCCTTTGAAGAGGTCGGTCGTTTTACCTATTTCGGATAAAGTAAAGATGCAGGTAATTTTCGGAACAAAGCAAAACATCCGTGTCAGCCATGCATGTATTTCACTTTATAACGCGGTTGCATAAAACAGCAAACCGTTGATTGTAGTTAGGATGAGTTCGTAGCTATAGTTTATTTTTTTTTAAATATATAGTATACCTTTGTACGGACTGCACTTAGAAACGTTCTCTTCTGAAAGGAAGGATGAGTTGAGAATAAAAATGGGATGGTGTTTGGAGTACGTGAGTATGACGCACATCGTACGAATTGCATTTATTAGCCAGGTGTTTCTCATGCGAACGAAAATAAAGAAGTACTAATGGTTGCGAGGCGTAGCCCTGACGATGCTGGTCGCATCCCGGCCGCGGAATTCGCGATGCCCTTGTAAACTGAAGTATGTTTTCAAATGCTTAATTAACCGAGTGAGCTATTAAATCTATGCATATCCACGTTTACCATAAAATGTTTTGTTTGCTTTATATAAAGATGAAGCGACGAGCCAAATATTGCTAATTAGCCGTAGTTATGGCTTTTCAGTCGTCATGGATAGTTCAGACGACGAGGTTATCGCCGAGTGTGGTGTGCAATGAATTAGAAAAAAATTTCCCGTAGATTTTGGTTGTACGAGATTTTTTCCAAAAGAAACCAGTATGCGCTATATTTGTAATTTATAGTAAGTTTTAATTCAAGCGTAATCTAAGTGTATCCCGAATCATCCGTGCGGAGCACAGTTGCCCTGGGGGGACACTAGTCAAATCTGGACACTAATGTGATTACCCGTAAAAATGACGCGTATGCTTAAACTAGATATTACATGAAATAAAAGATTTGCGTAAATATTAATGAAACCACCCCATAGATGCACTAGAAAGTGAAAGTAAGCATTAAATTCACCTAACTGATTTTTCCAGAAAGTAACAATTGTTTTGGGCATATAAAAGGTCGATCAGACTATATAGATTGATTCGTACTACCTGTACACTTTCCTAAGTTGTATTAATATAGATTAGCTTCGTTTCCATCACATAAATGCAGGTGATCTTTTTGAACGTACTTTAGAAGGCCTGCCACTTGGTTTGTGACAAACCAGTTCTAGTGTTTACGTAGCGTCGATAAAAAAATGCCTATCCAGACTTACGTCACAAATTTAAAAAATAGTACGTAAATAAACGCCCTGGCCCCGAATGCCTACGGTAATTTAAATAGTTTCAATACTTTGAGATGGAATTTTCTCCCCAGAACTAAAATACGATGGCACATTTTCGGGAATTTTCGAGTGGTTAAAATATTTATAATATTAAAATAGTTTTCGATCTTCCCCTTTCAGATGCAGCGCACATTTCTCGCATTACGTTCAAAATGCCTTTCAAGTCACGATGAATTCTTAAGTCTTCCAGCACTTGAAAGTTAACGTAACCGATTTGAATTCGATAAAACAAAGCCCCTGTGGTAAAATGTTGGCTGTCCGAAGAGTTTTAATGCTTTGAAGCCGATAATTTTTCGAATTAGGTTAATTTCTACAATTATCTCGGGATAAACATTTGAAAGAACGAACGAACGGCTAGGGGAAAATAAATAGCTCTATTCACCGATAAACATAGGTCTCTGAATTTGTACGAGTAGATTGTCGTAATGCAGGGGTCGGCAACCTTTTCCGCACGGCGAGCCACATTCGTAGTTGCGAATGCTTCGCAGGGCCGCATTGAAAGTCGAGATAAATTCGACGGGTCGGACGAATGAACAAATCGGGAGTTATCCCGAGTTTCTGTGGTCTCAAATAAGCGAAAATCAAGTCTGCATAATTTATTAGCGTTACAACTTCACCAAAAAGGTTTTAAGGGCATCATTTTGCCGAAACAAATATGAAAATACCCATGCGAAATTTTCCCGCTATCAGTTTTTAATTACAGCTTCGTGAGCCCCATAAAGCGCTCTCCAGGGCAGCATGTGGCCTGCGGTCCGTAGGTTGCCGACCCATGTAATGTCTCGCGTCCCCGAATTCAACTCTTCGATTATGGCGGGGAAAAAAGTCGGTAACTTTCTGGAAGATGGCGAGTTGGAGAACTTTTCGATCCTCTTCGACTGTTTCATAAAACCGATCGCCTTTTGTCCTTTTCGAGAGAGTGAGAGATGTCGCGAGAGAAAACGGGTTGAAGAGGGTGGGAAAGAGAGAGAGAGAGATGGAGCAAGTGCTTTGAAAAGGGAAATAAAGGGAGGAGTAGAGGGCGCTCCCATGCTCTGTCTAGGAAAGGGTTTCTTCAATTGGATTTCGGATAATCTCCTTCGCCACATTCGCCTGTGACCTTCAGATCCTCTCTCTCTCCTCTCACCTTCTACCCTTTTAGCAGGATCATCAAGGTCATGTAGGTGACGTGTAAAATATTTTTCTTGCCTTTTGACTCTCTTGACATGCTCTTTTGTAACCTGGGACTTACGGGTGTCCAGACGTAAGGGCCACCGAATATATAAATAAATTGTCCTATCTTTCGTTATTGGGGAGGGGGGGCCGTGGCGTAGTGGCGAGGGCGTTGGCCTGCGGCCTGCCAAGCTGAGCATACCCGGTGCGAACCGGGTACGGATCCTGCAAAAGTAGGATTTTCTCAAGTTCTATTTGCGTGTTTAGAGGAGAGCACGCGAATCAGCGCTCCGTCCTTCGGAAGGAACGTAAAGCCTTCTCGGTAAGAGTAGGCTAATGCCGGCACTTACTTTGTGATTTATACTGAGAAGCCTACTTATAGCGCCGGTCGTTGTTTGAAGTCACAGGGTCCCAATTTAATCGTTATCGGATTTAATGCGAGAGATTCCGTTGTCCTAAATAGAGACTGTGAACTCACATCACTGATTGAAGGTTAACAAGAGTATTATTCGGCTGTAATCATACCGTGGTTGATGATTTGTAATGCAGTTACGGACGGGAAAACATTTATTCAAAAGTTTATTCATATCGTTGATGCACTCGACGTAATGATCCCGACGGAGTTTATTGACGGTGGACCGTTTTGCGTGTGGAAAGTAATATACGCTTACCTAATGATAGAACATTTTTATAGTGGTCGATTAAATGAGTGCTTCGGTAAAGTTAGCTTCATGCGGTTTTTTTGTTATCATTTTGTCTCTCGCTAAGTTTCATCGCATTCGGTTGAGTTGGAATTTTTCCCGTTAATATCTATTCAAAACTTCCTTTTTCTGTGCCCTTTTATAAATTGATTTTTTATTTAGCATAAGATCATAAGCTTTTTATTCCTCCAAATGCCGAATACAGTCTCGTTTGTTATGTTAACTAGGTTTTCCCACGATTACTTGAATGTCGAATTTAGACATGGTCTTCGTGCGGGGTAATGCAGTGTGTGACTCTTTTTACGTTAGTAAATTGTATGAAGTTCAAAATATATTTTTACCAGTTTTGTCTTTAAAATTTCATCTATCCCGGTGCAAATTCACACGGATAATAGGAATTTTATAGGTTTATGTTCATATATACATATGCATGTATATATACTAGAGTTGTGTGTATTTGTATGTAAGCATCCGCATGGTCTTCCACGGTATGAAACTGCAGGCATTGTACGCTGCACGTCCTCACATTAATTTGAATGGCGATTTCACCTCTGCATGCAACACGGCCGTACCTGCTGGCGGTCATACGAATTCCTTTTATTGTTCTCGCTATCTCTTCAAAAACTTTGCCAATAAAGGCTGGACGCCGACTACGCGTCGGAATCGAGATGGGAGTCTCTCAAGTCGGATTATGGCACGGTCTCCCGCAAAAGGAAGATTCTATAGCACATCGAGACCACCGGACATGCACGCCTCTCTCCCACTCTTATCTCTACGTGCACTCCCACCGCGTGATTAGAATGACGAAAGCACGAGAGGAATCACGTGATCCGCGGCAGACGAAAAATATCAGCCGAAACGCTTCTCGAACCTCCAAGCTTATCAGGATAAAGCTATACGCAGGGCCACGGGTTCAGGGGGTGCATCGCACCAGGGCAGTAACATATTATGGGCGACAATTCACGGGCGGAGGCAAGAATCTCTCTTAATTTTGCGTTTTGCGCAGTTTATTTCTTAAATTAAATTTAACTTTTAATCTAAAAAATCTGGGACAGGGGTCTGTTTTAGTCCGTAAGGGGGCGGCATAAACTTCTTGCACCCGTGCGGCAAATATGCCCGGGCTATACGTAATATTTAACAGTTAATATTAACAGTTTCCTATATAGTAACACGTTTTGGTAATGAAATATCGAGTGTAGAGGTGTTAACGCCAAATTGTGTCTAGACTTGATTTTAATAATAATGATAATCATTTATTTAACACAAAAACAGGTTTCCACAATTACGTGTTGTAATACCTACATTTTCTATGACAACCACAAACGACCATGCCCTCGGCAGGATTCGAACCCGCGACCCTTGCAGTGGGAGTTAGACACGCTAACCACCCCTCTACCATATCATAGAATTTAATAATGGTCTTATGATGCCTGCCTAGACGTTCGCAATCTTTATTGGGGCCCGTCGTATAGGAACATTGTATATAACATTGTAGTTGTCGACTGTAGGTTACAGTGGAAAAATATTATATTTAGATTTATGCTAACGATTATTTATTATTAACACGAAATTGAAGTATTTATTTTTCTAAAAGCACGAATATATTCTTGACATTATAATGGGATCCTCAGAAAGAAATTGGTTCGCATGCGTTCCGCCTGTTCATCATCCTTGACGTAAGCTGACTTGTTAGTCCTCCATTTTTCCGCGATGAGAAATTTCTACGTAACCTTTCCCATTTCGGCGATATTTATTCCGTCACAACGTGACGAAAAAGTGAAGGGATTTTTTTTTCGCACGATATCGCGATTCGCATCACGCGCAACGCAGGCACGCTTTTTCGCCGGTCCGTTGTTGCGCTCCTAAAGTTTCGAGCGGACGTATGGAGCTGACTTTTGGAGCTTACACAGAATGGAATGCGAGAAGAAAAGGGAGATCGAAGAGGTGGGTCGTATACATTGTCGATAGTACGTACACAATGTCGACCGTAAGGGCGATAGGTATCGATTATTGGGCAGGGGCGATATCGGTGGGGAATTACGGCGTCGATATGGAATGTGTAGCCAGAATATAAGACCCTTGTTATCCGAGTCACGTGGGACTGGAGTGAGGCGGGATAATAAAGAAAGCCGACGCTCTTTTATAAAGGCTAAATTCTCTTATGAATTAAGTGCTATAATAATAATAATAATTTATTCACGCAAAAATATTCTTATTCACCCTAATGAAGGCGATGGGACTATGCGTAAAATTTGTTACTTTGTTAAATATCGACGTAAATTTAACATGCAATAAATTTGCTAGTATTTAGTGATAAAAGTGATGTTTCTCTGCCGATGATAAATAATTAAATAAAACGCCAAAAATTTCTTCGTTAAAAGAGCGAGAGAGAGAGAGAGCTCTTACCAGATGCTATCAGGGAAGATAGTAACTTAGCAACGCCCAGTAATCGAGTTATTCCGCCAACGGGTTAATCCGTGCGCGGATAAGCGGGGTTTGTTCGTGAATATTATGGCTTTTTCCTGCAGTTAGTTTCTTTTATTTTCTGTGGCAGCGTTGAATTAATTTAGTCTCGGAAAATTCTCACTTGAGGAAATTTTAAAAAACAAAGGCGATCTTTAGCTTGTTCCGTTTAAATTAATTTTTCATTTGAACTCGGTATCTTTTTTGGTCAATTTTTACCACAAATTCAGCTGCAACATGGAGCGGTTTTTCCCATCTGAGCCTTTGAAACCAAACCGAACGGTTCGACGCACATCCGTCGACGAAACTATTTTTGGAAACGTTTATCTATCATCCGTGTTGTCGTGCCGGTGACCTATTAGCCCGTTTGCGCACCCTGAGTACTAGTTCAATAGGGGGAGAAAAACAAAACGTTCGTTAGCCGTATCTATAGTAAGGCAAAGAGAGTGGACGGGATAACAAACGATAGTTTTGTGCGACGTAGTACCTCGTGACCCAGAACTTCGGGGAAACGCGGATCTCTACATCCAGGTGGCGTTTTCCCGGCGCACTGCGGGTTCGTAGATAGAGGCGTACCTTTTTTTATACCCTCTTTTTTATATCACTCCCTTTATTTTTGGATCCCACCCTCCCCCAAAAAAAATATCGCGAAATAAAAAAAAGGGAGGAACTCAATGAACGCGAGTTTTTTTTTTCATTTTTCACCGGCGGTCAATCAGCCGCTTGCCCTACCACGATGGACGTCTGTCCGTTTGCCAATGGAGGCAGCGATGCGGCGCGTTGTCACTCTCTCCCTCCCACCCCCACCCCACCCCCCTCGGATGCGTTTTTACTTTTTTCCTCCCCCACCCCCATACAGCAGGCAGTATACTCGGTGTTCTGACGGTTTTCTGCTGCACCGTATGCTGTTTTTTTTTCTTCTCCGATTCCTTCGTGCGCTGTTTGTTTGTAATTTTCTTTGTCATCCTTTGACGTTTGCCTGTTTGTTTTGCTATATGTTCTTTATTTTTCGTTTGATATTATTAAGGCAGTAAATTTGCCTTTCTAAGAAGGGTTCGGGAGAGGTTTTAGTATTGGCGTTTACATACTACTTCATTTTAATAACTTTCTCTGTACATCTATTTTTCCCAAGCTTCTTTCCACTTTACCTCTCCTACTTTCTCCGCCTTTCTCTCACACTACTTTCCTACCTTTCTCGTAATCTCTCGGTCCCTTCATTCCTCTTTTTCTAATTTTCTCCATTTCTTTCGTTCTCTCCATTTCTCTCGTTCTCTTCTTTCTTTTTTCTTTCCTTGCTCCCTTCTTATGGCATAATCTCACTCCGACGCTGTTACTTTCTCCCTTCCTAAAACTTCTTATTCCCTCTATCTTCCTCATTTCTCCCTAACTCTCCCTCTCCAATCCATCCTCATTCTCCCTCTCTCTCCATACCTCTCCATAATTCTATAATTCTCTCTCTTTTCCTCTTCTCCGTCTCTTTCCTTACCTCATTATTATTATTTACACATTTCTACTTATTTTTTTAATATTAATGTTTTCATTTAATCTCACTCAATTTGATTAAACTTCATGTTCATTTTTCAACACTTTAAAATATATCCTGCGATTTTTTATATCTCAAAATCGTACGTACTGTTTGTAATTCCACAATTGTTCTTTCATGTATGTAGGATTTTCGCGGGTTTCCCCCCCCCCCCCTTCCCTTCGTGGGTGTTTTCCTGAGTGGTTTTTTTTATTAGGTTGGCCATGTCAGGTCCTTCCTAGGTTTTTACCACAAATTCCTAATCCTCTCTTTTTAAGAAGTTTTCGAATTTGCAAGTCAATCTCTTAATTGTTTATTTTTTATTTTTTCATTTGTTTAGTTTCAGGTATTTGTCTTCTGTTTGTATGTTTATATGTTATTATTTTTATTCTCATTTGTAATTCATAACGTAAGGTTAAATGAATAAAATTAGAAAAATACCTCCAAATCACCCTAAAGGCGGTACTTACGTGCCGAGTCTTCTGTGCCTTGTCACGTAAGTACCGCCTTTAACGGTGATTTGGAGGTATTTTTCCAATTTTATTCATCGTGTCTTCACCGTGTCTCGTGAGTCCTTCATTTTATTTATCGTAGGGTTAAATGTAAGAAGGGACTATGTAGTCTCAATTTCGCCCTAAATAAAGTCGTTTGTCTGTCTGTCTGTCCATCCTCTTCTACCTCCAGTCCTCTTTCCATCCCTCTATCTCCCTTTTCTTTCCCTCTCTCATACCTCTCCTTAATCCTTTCCGTCCCTTTCTCTCCTTACTTACATCCTCTCCACCCTCCCACTTTCTCTCTCTCTCTCTACTTCCCTCCCTCTAACCCTCTTTCTCTTTCCTCTTTACCCCTTCTATCTTTCTCCCTTCTATTCTCTTGATCCACATATCCCTCTCATTTCTTTCTTTCTCTTGCTCAATTTGCTACCTCGCTGTCCTTCCTTCTCCCCCTTACCTGCTCCTCTCTTGTCATTTCGTTCATTCTGTTGCCGCGCACGGTCCCTCAGATTGTCCCGTTCCCCTACGTGTTGTTCCCTTTGACGAGTGAAAGCGCGAAAAAGGCCGCCCGTCGTGTTGGTCTTCGGTGCATGGCGCTTTGAAATTTATCGTGTGAAGGGCTGGCCACGCAGCAGCGGCGCAATTATTTCAGTCCTCGACGAACTCGTGTTTTTGAACGGAATTTTTCGAAGGTCATAGTTTTCGTTGCTCCTGTGGAAATGAAAAAGGCTCGCTGTTTTGTTCCTGTTTTTTTTTTCTCAGCTTTGTCATTGACGGTGACATGTAATGGAAATTTCGAGCCGGTATCTATAGAATGGATCAGGCTATCTTTCAAAACTTTATTTTGACTGCACATTCACTCAGTGGATATATACATTAGCCATAAAAGTCTTATGAAAACCAAATGTGCATGTCCCTACAAGGCAGCCGTCACCATGGCCTTTCACCGATAGCAGATTGCAATAACGATTAGATTCTATTGCTGGCGGAGATTTACGGCGCCTGTTGCTTTGTAGCCGTATAGTTTTCATAACCTTTTTTTATGCCTATTGGAGATGCCTAGTGTGTCAATTTGATTTTATCCATAGGTCTACCTCGATAGTTAATCTTTTGAATTTTCACAGCACATAAAATACCCTCAGATAGTTAGAGAACAATTTTTAAAAACTTTTCTTTCTGTTGAAAAATGAGAGGATTTTTAACCGCCCGTAATTAAATTGGGCATGATATTTGGAAATATTTTTACATAGTATAACATAGCCCTTAAATTCTATACACTAAATAAATAAGGCGCGGTATTCGGGAATAATATTCATTGTGTTGATTGCATAAAAAGTTTGATTATATAGGAATGAAATGTTCACATATCAGGTTGACCAGCGAGAGAAAAGATTCCCGGATAATGAATAAAAATGTGCGCGATGATACATTTCACTACTGGAAAACAATCACAGAAGAGATTAATCAAGGATTTAATAAAGCGAATAGTCGACTTTAACTTACACCTTTCGGAAAAATACCAGATCCGTCCGCGTCATCATCATTTTTCCGCCGCCCGCGACTCCGTCTCCCGGAAACGTGTCACGCACGGACTGCACGGGACGCCGTCGTGACTTACTACTACTAGTAGTGTAGCATTATCTGAACCGTGTTAGGCGAGGATTTATCCCGTCGGACGATGCGGGTTGTGCCCAAGCACTACGTCTTCATTACTATCACCGACCCACCTATTAACCACGGCGAAATGTATTGATTGTGTGATCTCCCTCTCTCTCTCTACCTCGCGTTGCCCGGCTTATCATCCTGAGAGAGAGATGACATCCAGAGAGAGTCTTCTCTCCCCACGTTAGAGACTGCATTGCGCTAAACTGCGTGACATCGGAGGAGGTCGCTTTATTCATGGACCGCTCGTCTTTTTGTTTCTCGCGTCTAATGCCGTTCGATTTTTTTGTTCCTCAAAGCCGCCGATTACGTGCCGCGTGGACGGAGATATCCCTCTCCCAGCGGAGGCGCGGTAAAAGGGATGTTTTTTGCCGACGTCGCGGAAATGGTGAATGTACTACTAGACGCGTTTTTTTATTTCCGGCTTATCGCCCACATGAGAAACGTAAGTTGAAATCGATGAGGTCGTGCGTCTTTTAATCTTCACGCATGAATCAAGGTTCGCGTTTTTTTTTTCATCCCTCGCTTTTAGCGTTCCTGGCTCCGACCTATTTTACGCTCGTGAAGGTTTACTGGCTTGATAGGAGGTATTTTTTATATGTGCAGTATCTCATTTCTCAGTGGTTTCCAAACTGTGGGGCTGGAGGGCACGGTGGGTAGATCTTGGCAAATTCTAGTCCTCAAGTAGCTCGGACGTATCGTTTTCATCAATGTTTTTTTTCTTAAGGCAGTTAATATTAATGGTAATTTTTATGTTCATTAAGTTCTGTTTATGGACTGTGATTGAACAAGATGTGCTTTTGGGAAATCGAGAACTTTAAATCACGTCAGGATGTGGAATGTTTTATCGATCGAAGGACTGACACAGCGGACTGATTCGTAGGGGTTTCAACGATTTCCATCTGCGAAATGTTTATTTTTCGTGGAAACTAGGCAACTATGGGAATCTTTTGTTCAGTATTCCGCGCTCTGGATTTCTGCAGGGAAGATTTTCTTCCTCCATTCTATGGTTTTGTCATCGGTAAGAGCGCTTGAAAGATTTTGGCGGTTCTTTCATATTATACTTCGGACTACCGTGCCTGCTCTTTTCTGCGCAAACGAATCGTTCGCGAATGTTTCGGGTTAGAAATAATTCGAGAAAAAGTTTCGAAATTGGCTTTAAGGGTCCCCCAAAGGATCGTCGTACGTTAGGAATGTACGGTGTTGTTAACATGTTTGAAAATTCTTAACTTAGAATTCCGAGAACTGCTAAGGTCTCAGAATTATTAGCCAGAATTCTATTAGAAACTATTTTAAAGTTTAAATTGCTAATTGGTAGCTGTTAGACGAAAAACTTAAGGATGATTCTTTGTGTAAAAACGTCCAAGGCACCAGACTTAGGATAGAGAAAAGGAGATGGGAACCAAGGAGTCCTCATATCCCGAATTATAAATTCACCTAGATACAAAGTAAATAGATGTGTATAGAAGTTCTTTCAACCTTTTCAAACCAAGAAATGTGAATCATGTCATTATCAGACACAATCGCATATCTTTCCGTGTTTTCTTTTCAATGTTTTTTCGATTAAACGAAGTGCGTGTCGGTCGTTGGAGAAAATTGACTCCATTAAGTTCGAGGCGCCCTTCCGTCTGTAATAAAAAGTTCTCTCTCACTCTATCTCTCCACACAATAATCTATTTCTCCTTCTCCGTCACAATAAACTTACTCTTCGCTGATTGCCATTTAGCGTTTATTGCTTCTTAGTGGCTAGCTGAGTCGCGTTATATACATACATATATACATATACATACATATATATATATATATATATATAAAACAAACAATGAATTTAAGATTATGATCATTCGCATGAACGGCCACGGGTAGCGGTCGTTTAAGATTAACGCTGTTGCGATGGCCGTTCATGCGAATGTTGAGGGGATTGCTGGTGAGGCCGACGTAAAAGGCGGGGCATCGGGTGCAGGTTACTAGGTAGATGACATTACGGGTGGTGCAGTTGGTAGGGGAAGTTATGGGGTAGGTGATGTTAATGGTGAGGTTTTGAGAATGAGTTGGAGGATGGGTTTATAGGGCATGTGGGTATGCGGCAGGGGTTGGATCCTGCAGGGTGCAGAGGAGTGGGTGATGAGGATTCCATTCTCCACAAGATGTTGGCTAGGTTGGGAGGTCTGCGGAAGGAGAGGATTGGGGGTGTGGGGGAGGAGACCTGGTTGGGGGAGGAAGTGAGGATAAGATATTTTTAGGGTATCGTGAATGCCGGGATAAAAGGTGATGATTAGGGTGAGTTGGGGGGGTAGAGTCCGGGGTTGCGGTGCTGTTGGAGTGGAGATTCGGGGTGCTGGGTCCGACTGCCCGTCGGATATGGTCCCTGATCAAGTCCGGCGGGTATCCGCGTTGGAGGAATGCTTTCTCGAGGACGGAGCAGTATTCGGAGAGTGAGTCTCTGTCCTAGCAGATTCTCCGCCCTCGGCGGGTTAGGGCGTAGGGAAATGAAGTTTTTTGTGTGGCAGCTGTGGAGGTGAAGATATTGAAGGCGGTTGGAGGGTTTTAGGTGAACTTTCGTGTGGATTTGGTTTTCTCAGATGGAGAGGTTGACGTCCAGGAAGGTGACGCTGGAGGGGGAGGCGTCGTGGGTGAAGGAGAGCGTAAAATGGGAAGAGGGGCGCTGTAAAAAGGATTGGAGTGAGTCGAGTCCAAGTGTCCAAAGAAGAAAAATGTCGTCAATATACCTCAGCCATAGGAGTGGGTGTATGTCGAGGAAACGGTCCTCACATTCACCTAGGAAGACTTTGGCGTATGAGGGCACCATGCGACTGCCCATCGCAGTACCTTTTATATATAGGTACTGGCGCCCTCCGAAGGCACCATTTCCGCCAGCTTCGTTAGGAAATGGGAGTAGGGTCTTGCGTCGGGTGGTTTCGAGGCAGGGAATTATTTCATGGCGGACAGTCCATCGTGGTGGGGGATGTTTGTATAAAGGGAGCAGACGTCCATTGTTGTCATGATTGTGTTAGGTGGGAGGGGAGTGATTTTAGGCGTTGAAGAAAGTGCTTAGTATCTTGGACGAAAGATGGGATTTGACGAACGAGGGGTTGTAGGTGGGAGTCCACAAAGGCAGAGATGCGTTTCGTGGGAGAGTTATAGCTGGCAACTATGGGACGGCCGTGGATATTCGGTTTGTGGATTTTTGGGTGAAGGTTGGGGTGCGGGGTTTGTAGGGGATCATAAGGGAGACGCTGGAATCGGGAAGGCCTTCTTGTTTTCCCACGGATCGCAGATATGTGGCTATTTCAGAGGAGTGGTGGTAGGTGGGGTTGGAGGGGAGAGGGAGGTAGAAGGTTTGGTCGGATAGTTGGCGGAGGGCTTCGTCGTTGTAATGTGAGCGGTCCATTACTACCGTGGTCGTCCCTTTGTCCGCGGGGAGAATTATGATGTCGTTGTTCCGTTTAAGCGTCGAGATGGCATGTCTTTCTGCTTTGGTCAAATTGTCGTGGTGGCCGAGGAGGTCGGGAAAATCTGGCTGGGCGGCTCCGTTTGTGAGATAGTTGGAATATTGCTCGACGGGGTGGTAGAGAGAGTGAGAGTGTGGGATATATTGGAAGGGGTATTTAAAGGCGGAAAGGGGTTGTGCACAATCTTAGTTTCAATGTTTGTTTCACGGTGAGGGCCATTCGCGCCCTCCCGGACGACGCTTCCGCCCCCCCAACTCTGTCAATGGGAACGCCCATATCCAAATCTTACTGTCTTTCTCTCCTCCCGGCCTCATTATCCGTTAATTTTTCCTTCTTTCCACCCTCTCTTCCCCCCCCCCCCCCCTCTGCATCCTCCAATCCCCAACCTTTCCACGCTCCCTTCCCTTCCACCCCCACACCTTCACCCCAGTGTCACTGCCAAATCAGTTGTGTCTCTCTTGTTCTGACGAAGGGATCATCTCGAAAGCTCAATAACTTCTACAAATGTCTCTCTCCAAGACCCCAGCGGCTCTCCTTCCGGAAAGTGCTCACTGGGTTTCCTTCAACACCTAGTTGCCCTAAATATCCTTTTTTACCTTTCCTCTTCCGTAAATTTATATATATATATATATATATATATATATATATATATCATCATCATCATAGGTAATCGGTCCGTAGACAGGTCCGTGATTAATAATGCTGACTCAAAACCTGTTGATCAGTATTTATCAAGCCATTTCAGAAATTATTTTGAGTAACTGTGCTACCCAAATGCATATCATCACTTTGCTATAATTTACTGATTGCATTGGTTTTTTACTAAGATTTCATACCATATAATTAACGAAACTATGAAATCATACGTCGCAATTTCATTAATAAGAGATTCAGTTTCACGGCGAAATTTTGAAAATCTTTCACAATTAGAAGATAGTTCTTGTAAAGCGTCAAAGACTCCATCGAGCTGAAATATAACAGCTTTCACACTTTTTATGCGGCACTCCCACCTATTTTCTGAAATTGGTTTTAGCGTAATATTAACCTTTTATTTTAATATATGCCATCTATTTAAGATGCTGAAAATAGATTATAAAGTCTCAAAGGCGTTCGATAAAGTACCTCATAAGAAATTTATAGTAAAACTAGGAAAATACGGCATTAACTTGAATATCGTTAGCTGGATAAAAGACCATCTCCAACAGAGAACAAATAGTAGTCATTGATGGGAAATATTCCTACCCAGTCACCTCAGGTGTTTCATAGGGAAGTGTCATAGGCCCACTACTATTCCTAATATATATAAACGATATCTGCTCGGTAGTTAGCTGCAAAATCAGACTTTTCGTGGATGACACCGTCTTATATAAGGAGATAAGGAGATGACCAAAAATCAATCCAGGAAGATTGAAACGCCCGTTCAGCATGGTGTCAAGATTGGCAAATCGAAATTAATCACGGAAAATGTTCGTTTTTAGACGCGTTTCGCTTCCAGCGTGAGCGCCTATTATCGTCGGTCCGTCCGTCCGCATGTTCGTTCTCGTCTTCTACCGAACGGGTTTTCATGAAATTTGATATTAAGGACTTACATTCAAATATAAGAAAAAAATCGCAAAAGTGAATCACGTACGCCAATCAGAGGTACCACTTTACTGGTGACAAAAAATTAAATTTTCGTCATATCTCGTAAAGTATTGCTCATATCAAAATATTTTTGAAATAAAAATTGTAGAACTTGTAAAGAAGAGTATTTTCTTCCCTATACATTTTTATCGTAGGACTAGCCGTTATCTAGAAAATAAAATGATAATGTCTTAAATCGAGTTGAACTTAGAAAATTTATTGCATGGTTACTTCTTCATTGTTGCTATCATAAACAATCTCACAAACAAACGTTTAATTTCCTTACGCGTGCATGCAATATTATTAAATAGGAAAAAAATGGATTATTTTTGAAGAATATAAGAACTTAAAACGCTATTTCCCTCACGTACGAAACGCGCCCATTTGTAATACGTTGTACACTTTCCTAACTTGTTGAGTTTCTGCAAGGGCAAGAACAATGAATTAGACTCGGAGTACAGAATTGATAGATTGAATATCCAATGTGCGGAATACGTTAAATATTTAGGAGTCACCATTTGTCGTGATCTATCGTGGAATATGCGTATTCGAAGGGTCGTAGGCGCAGCCAATAAGAAATTGGGCTTCGTAGACAGAATAGTAAGAAGTAGCCCAGAACAAGTACGAGAAACGTGTTATTTATCATTGGTCAGATCTCAGATCGAATACGCTTCCAGCATATGGGATCCGTACGAAAAGGGACAGATATTTGAGTTAGAAAGAATCCAACGCAGAGCAGCCAGATTCGTTAAAAACATGAGCAAAAATTAAGCGTCACATCACTCTAGAAGGAGTTGAATTGGATATCGCTAGAGGACCGCAGAATTAGCGCTAGGTTAAGGCTTCTGGAGAAATTTAGGTCGGAAGTTCTATTAGAGGAGGTCTCAGGAATATTAGAGGCACCTACCTATATGGGTAGGCACTAACACGAGGATAAAGTACGAGAGGTTGACTGTAGAACAGAGCGATATCAGGGTTCGTTTTTCCCAAAGACTACACGGGATCATAACTGGAGAGTGATTCCCGCGAGAGAAATTATTAGGTAGGCTTTGGTGCTCTGCGTCCCCTGCCACCCACCATTCTGGTGACTTGCAGGGTATTATGTAGATGTAGAGTTTAATAAATGCGTAAAAATCACCAAACAATAGTCATTAAACCTAATTTTCGGCTTTTTTCGAATGAGATTTGAATTTCTACGATAGGAGAATTCATTTCCATAGTTTTCTCGGCCTGTGAAAATCCGGCGTCTATATCTCATTTTTAAGATATTTTGAAATGCTAAAGGAGAAAGGCTTTCTCGCTTCGTTTCAGCTCTGCCCATGTTATTCAAATGGAGAAAAGATATGCTCCTGGAGTCTGGGCCGTCCCTAGGGCATGGCGAATCGAGACGACCGCCCCGGGCCCCGCGATTTCAGAGGCCCCGCGCTTCTATATTACAGTAAGGAAAGTCGAAATTTAATTTGGCGGTTAATGATAACGGGGCCCCGCATAGGTCCATTTGCCCTGGGCCCCGCACCTCTTGTTGGGGCGGCCCTGCCTGGAGTCATACCCAGGACTACTATGTACACGGCGAGCAATTTCAAATTGAAAAGTTGATTTCCTGAAAGTTTGATCGAAAAAGGTTGAAAATCTTTTTAGTTATGAGCGGTTTTCCTTTTCTTCCGTCTAACACCATATAGCAACCAATGGTTACATCGTCGCACACACACACACACACCAAGAGAAATTATATGTTTTAATATTATTATTTTTTTTAATAGGCGGACGCTTTCGAAATGGCTTCCGATTTTGCCTAACCTCTCCGGATCTTTCGGATTTGTCCCTTATTTTTATTCCGGAAACGGTTTCGCGGAAAAGCCTGGAAGAAAAACTGGGTCGCGAAGGCGTTGAGAAAAGAACTCTCCCAAGGGTCACCATTTTGTACGTAACCCTCAAGGCGCACGCGCGTTGTTGGCTCCCGACTAAAACGCATCCGCCGTGACTTTTTTTGTAGGTTTTTATTATCCCCGTTTATTCTCTCGATTGTATGGATTATTCTCTTTCGTTTCGATGCGCGCATGACCTGGATTTCGAGAGGTAGAAATCTTATTAAATCCCGACATAATGGAGTCTTTATTCCCGGAATAATAGCCTAGGATCAAATTGGAAATCTTATCAGCGGCGGAGTATGCGCGTGGCGCGTTTTCGAACGAATTTTTCGTCGATCACGTTTATGAATTCAGGAAAATTTTTCTTGAAAGTTTACGTCCGAGGTCACACGGTTATGCTGTTTTCTTTGATTCGGTTGTATATACAAAATAAAAAGAAAACAACTGCGGTTTAAGAAAGAAGGAAAATGTCCTCTGATTTCGACTGCTTTTTGTGCAACAATGAACGTGAAGGTATTAGTTACCAATGGTATAAAAATACCAGCCTATAATCGCGGTGTGTTCATCTCATTCTTTCCGGCCAACTTCTGGCTATTCGAATCGTCCTGATGGTCGGAAACTCGAAGAAAAACGAACTGGCGTATCGTAAGATTTCCTCAAGGTAGGACGCGTGCGGCAAAGCTTGACTATTATTCTTTCTAAAATAGATAGAATTTTTCCTGCGTGACAAGAAAGAAAAAATCCTTTAAAATTTAAATTGTCTTGATATTCGAATATGAAGTAGATACTGATAGTAAGAAAAAATACCTATATAAATTTTGGTGTCTTTTGCTGGAGTTGTTTGGTTCCTTTAGCGATCGGTGCTTGTCGCAAATGTCAGATTCTCCTCCCCTTAGTTACTAAACGGCTGTACGAGAAATCTACGAGGGACAGATCGAACTCTCTCTTCATCATCCATCTTTTACGTCTCGCTTACTTCCCGAACTCTCTTCCGAGCTGCGCGTAAATTTAGATCCCATCTCCACCTTCACGGCGCCAGAAAATATTTTCTCTCCCTTTTTTTTCGATCCGTTGATTTAAAAAAAAATGTTGTTGTCTCTATCAATTGTCTCTTCCTTCCATCCTCCTCGACTGACGCCTGCGTCGCATAGCCGTGCTCGCGTCCTTTTCGTTTCTCTTTTGTCGTTTTCTTTTATTATTTTTTTATAAGCGTTCGCCTTGTACGGAGTTCCTTCTCTCTCTTTCGCCAAAGAGCAGCGGAGATTGGCAATACGAACAGCAGCAGACCTTGAGCGCTTTCTGGAAGGCCGGACTATGTTTCGAAGAGGTAAAAGGGGGGAGAGAGTGAGAGGAGGGGAGGGGGGAAGAGGGGTAGGGAGTTGTCGAGGTTGTTGGGTGAGAGAGGAAAAGGTCCTTGGGCTGGAGTGAGGAGGAAAGGAGAGTTAGTATCTTTGAAATAAGTTTGTTTTGCCGGCTTGGGAGGGGGAGGGGGAAAGAGGGGTTGTTATCGAAAACAGGAGAAATAAGAAGAGAACAGAGGAGATTCGTGAAAGTTTGTTTCTTTTATTCCCTTTTGAGAGGTAAGGTAGAGAGAGAGAGAACCGCTGTTAACTCTTGGAAGGCCCTCTGCAGGCATTTCTATTAGAGGATGAAAGGGCTTGGCGTTGAATTCTTAAATCTGAAAATCTTGAATATGAAAGGGGAGAAACTTTTTTGGTCGTGTAGCTTCTCGCGAGACGGATTGGAAGCGGTCAAAAACGGTTTGGGAGTAGTTTGAAATGTTTGATATTTCAAGCCCACAGTTGTTGATCATGGTGTTGACAAATTTGCCTAAAATGGGTTTTTTTCCCTCTTGAAGAGCGAAATGCTGCTGCTTATTCGAAATACTGTAAATATTGGTGAAAACAAGCCTCAGGGGATTTAATTTCTCGTGTTTCGTTATAACGAGTTTTGTAATGACGAGTTCGTTTTTTCGCTGGGCTGTATTTCATGTGAACGCGTATTTCTTACAGAGCAATGTCTGTATTGACAAGGTTTTAGAGCATAAAAAATCCGCGCGTTGCATTTGCCACTTCAACTAAATCAAATTAAAGTAAGTTAATAAGGAGGTAATCATTCATTTTAAAGAAAGATTTCAGTCTACGATTACTTTATCTATGAGGAAATTAGCAACGCTTGATCTCTTAAAAACTTATTTTCTTATGATTAAAAAAAAACGAATTATGTTCCAAATGTGTTCAACTCTTACTTCGGTCATTGCCGTGCAAAGTACTTTCTTCCTGTGTAACACAAAGCACGCCAGTTTCTCGCTGTTTTTCATCTATCCTTCAGGGAAATTTTGCCAAAACAAGAAAGTTGTTGATGGAAATGTAAGGAAACTCCCCTTCATGACATTTTGCACTCGCCAAACACTTCTTCCCGCCAGTATCCGAGCCGAATTTGAATGAGACGAGAGTTTTAATGTTTTTTTTTTCGAAAAGAGTAATCTTCCTTAGTGTATGCATTATTCCGCATCTTCTATTTGTTTTTCCTCGTATGCGCTTTCATAGCCCTTTCTTGAACGCTATTTATCTGTCCCGGACGCTTTTATGTACGATCCGGATACGTATTACGTTCGTACCCGGTTTTAAGATAACCGTCCGAAAATCAAGAATTTTTAAAAGACGCAACAAAGGGTCGAGAAAAATGGTTGCGTACTTAGAATACGAAGCAGCCGTCAACGGAGGTGATTCACCGTCGGTAGACTGTAAATGGTTTTTTAAATTGTTTTTAAAATCTACCATGCCGCTCACGACGGCTACTTTTTAGCCGAAATTCTCGTCTGGATTTTCAAACGTTTTTGTGTCAATCGTAGAACTGTATAATTTTTAAGTTTTGATATCAGCCATAAAAATGAACTCGATGATTGTTTCTCGAATGCAAGAGAGAGGTTCGACAAAAGTAAGTCTTTTTGTATGTGTTCGAATTGTCTGAGGAAATAACTCCTCGGGTTATATCCTTGATAGTTTTTTTTTTAATCGCCATCTCGCCTTTTTTATTTCTATTTCGTTTTTCAACGTAAACGATATAAAAAATTTTAATCCCTGCCCCGTGAAGACATACTTGGAGCAATTTTCGGTAAGATTTTTGTTTTTCCGTCCAGGACGCGTGTTCTTGCCGTCGTAGTTCATGTTTTATTTCGAAACAATATAATCGGGAATTTTAACAAGCGGCGGTTCATCTCCTCTTATTATCTCGACGCTAACACGCCCTTTTATTTTCGGACTGGAGAGAGAAAGGAGGCATTAAAAAAAAAAATGCCTCCCGGCCATTGCTCCACGCAAGGAAACGAGTTTCTTTTTTTTTTCTAAAAATCATAGTTTCAATTAAATTCCTACTTGTTATTTCGAGCGAGCGTGCGATTTTCGTTTTTTTCTTCCCATTTTCCGATCTGCATCTCATTCGTTCTCTTCAAGGCGCGCGAGTTTTGTCAACGGGCGATTTTTGTGTACGTGTGTGTCGCCTCGGTCGTTCTTCTGATTTCCTTTTTTTAAGGTCGGCCGCTGAAAAATTCTAGAGCAGATATTATCGGCCATTCTGTTGAGAGAGAGAGAGAGAGGAGTGGAAATTAAAGAGGGAGGAAATTTCCAGTCTGGCGATGATTAAGTCCAGCAGTTATTATCGAAGTCGGTTTGGAGTCGAATTTTTTTGTATTATTCCGCTAAGCGACAGCAAATTTTTATCATTGCCTTAATCCCTCGCTTAAAGGTCGTCATTTTATAATAAATTTATGAAATTGCGCGTTTTTTGAAAGGCATAATTTTTCTTGCTAGGCTAAATCATTCGCGGCCATGTCGTACGGATGCTTTAAAATGTAAAGTTTTGCAATTAAACGATGGTGATTTTGATGCAATCTTTTGTTTAAGTTATTATGTTTTTATAAAAGGCGTGATGAACACTAATGCTTGAATTCTTAAAGGAATTTTCAACGGTACAGAGAATGAGCTGTATGCCTATCTCATGATCTTTGTGGGAAACCTCTGTTTGGTAAATTTTTCCCTGCGGTTGAAGCTGGGAATCTTGGCACTTTTGCATTCTTTACCATAGATCTATGTCATCACTCGTCATATTCCTTTTTTTAAGCGGCCTATCATAATTTCTACTTTCTAGAAAAGTGATTTTATACATAGGAACCCGATCCAGTAGTTAAACGCGAGGCTTATAAGGAAAATGTCACCAAGCCAACTGAAGATCATATACTCCTGCTAGATAAATAGTTGCGACATGTTTCCTAAAACTCGGGTAAGATTTTTATTTCATTATTGTTGTCCTTTCCTCCACAGGGTCGTGAGGCGAAACTTACGAAAAAAGCTGATCCTGATAACAAGGGATTAAACGTACTTTCCGAGGTAAACCGTAATAGGCACTCAAAATCTTCTTAAGCTTTCGACTACCGTGCTTATCCTGTCTTCAACTGGCCTATTCAGTAGTAGGATTTTGTAGACATACGCAACAAATCACTTCTATATTAAAGCGTGTCGTTTTAAAGCTGTTTAAAATTATAATTTTTCTGCAGCCAAATAACGATGCAGTAAGGTGCGTTCAAAATCCATCAATGCGTTGCAATACCTCATTCATAGTCTCTGAATCAGCATGATCCAGTTGCTAGGTAGAGGCTTCTGGAGAAGTGTAGCCCGAAAGGTTTATCTGAGGATGTCGTGGGAAGATCTGGAAAAAAACAACGAAATCACGGCGAGGCTAGTTATAGCTAAAAGTTATGTCGATACTCGTTTTCTTACGATACCCAGGGATCAAAATGAAAGTCTAATCTGCCTGAGAAAATTTTTGGGGGCACTTTGGTGCGTTGCAACCCTCTGCAGGCTGGCAATTCGGTGAATTATATAGGATAATGAGCAGATGCAGACTGACTAATTGATACACTTCGACCATGCACAACAAAATTTTCCAAATCGTTTTCCCCTGCGCGATTTTCCGCAGCTTGGATTGGATTATACGAGGCTGTGTATATGTAGGTATATATTTCATTAGCACAGCGCGTATAAAATTGAATTATTCGCGGTCCTGAATTGAGGGCGCATGTATTTGACGTGAGAAAATGTACGAATAGGTTACTTTCTCCGTAAGATATATAGTTAAAGCAAGGCGATTTTCCCCAACGTGGCCCTTTCCAAAGCACGTAGCACCCGTTTGCAAGGAACTAATTCAGCTTGACTCATTCTTGCTGTCGTGTCATCCCGCTCATCTCTCTCGAAAAAAAACGAGCGAATCGCAGGAATCTACAAAATAACCGTCCTCACGCTATTAAGATTCCTTTTATCACCCCCTCCCCCTCCCCCCCTATAATCAAGCCGAACCACTCTCGCCTTCCGTCTGTATAAATCGACGAAGCCGACGGCCCACGTTTTTGCGGTCGTCCCAAAAAGTAAATGCGCCGTCATCCTCGAGAAATCCGCGGATTTCCATTCCTGCGGGAAGGAAATATCCCCCATATTGATTCTTCCGCGGTAATTCCTCCGTCCCCCCTCTCCTCCTCCCGGCTCCCCCCTCCCCTCTTTCCCCCTCCCTTCTCCCTTCCCTCCTTAAACCCTCCACCTCTCTCCTTCGCATGCGGCCAGCCCGATTGAAAACGCTCTCCGCCAAGTCAAGACTTTGCCTTGGAAGTGGGGCGTGCGATTTTTTCGATCGTTCCTTTTACTTGAATATCCCCCTTTCGCGACGTATGGTTTTGGGGGTAGAGGGGGAGGAAAGGGATGGGGTAACCTAGGGAAAGGGTTGTGATTGTTACAGGAGGGGTAAAAGAGTAGGAGGGGGGACACAGCCGAAGTAGGGGAGTTCCATCTCGTGACGTTTCGTGATGGATTGAGTCGTCGTCCAGTCCCGAGGACCAACTCGACCCTTCCCCTCTTCTCCTCCCCCGAGGGCCCTTCAACGCGAGAGGCCCATCGTGGGAGTCGTAAAGGATGGGAAAGGGAGGATGTGGAGCGTGGTCCTCGGAATGTAAAAAAAAGGGAAGGAAGTCATTCTCTCTTTATTTCTCTCTCTCTCTCGTTTAATTTTCTCTCCATGTCCGCGGGCAAGGTTGGCTGCCTCTAAGCTTCGGAATATAAAAGGGAAGGAGAGGGAGAGAGAAATTGGAGGATTTGAAGAGGGGGGGAGGGGGGGAGAAGGCCCCTTCTTCTTTTTATTGTCGTCGGGAGGATCACGTGTGCTTTTTATTGGGGGTTTTTTGGTGGCTAATGAAAGATTGGGTAGTGATTTCCACCCCGAGGATAGAAAGGGGACCGTTTTTTTTTTTGCCTTTTTGGATGTGGGGGGATTTGTGTGATTTGGAGGTGATGCCTAAATGACGGTTAGAATCCAGCGTGAATGAAAAAGTTCGTGAAACATGTTGGTTTTTATTTTTAAAGTCGCCAGTTGAACGTGTTGGTAGGATACGTTAAATGTCTGAGGGACACTGGACCTCGGAATGTTTATATTGGGGTTTTGTGTGAAATATCAATTTAGGGGGCGTTTCCTTGTTGCATGTCAATTGGATATCAATGTATTTTCGAGATAACTCTTCGATTCGACTGAAAGAATAGCGTCTTCTCTCAAGAAAGCGAGTTCTTACGCTGAACCTAAAAGTGATGCTAAGAGAATTGTCTAAATCGGTGGGAGTAGCGAAGATGGAAGATTTTAGTTCTTTTCTTTTAATTTATTTAGAGTTAACATTGTTTTCGCTAGTAAAATATAATATTTTGAAATTGATATTATTTTTAGGCGCGTTTCGCTTCCAGCGTGAGCGCCTATTATCGTCGGTCTGTCCGTCCGTCCGTCCGCAGGTTCGTCCTCGGCTTCTACGGAATGGATTTTCATGAAATTTGATGTTAAGGACTTACAATCACATATAATAATAAAATCGCAAAAATGAATCACGTACTCCAATCGGGTGTACCACTTTACTGGTGACAAAAAATTAAATTTTCGTCATATCTCGTAAAGTATTGCCCATATGAAAATATTTTTCAAATAAAAGTTGTAGAACTAGTAAAGAAGAGTATTTCCTTTCCTATACATTTTTATAGTAGGAGTAGCCGTTATCGAGAAAATCAAACAAAAATGTCTTAATTCGAGTTGAACTTACAATTAGAAATTTTCTTGCATGGTTACTTCTTCGTTCTTGCTAACATAAACAATCTCACAAACAAACGCTTAATTTACGTGTGCATGCACTATTTTTAAATAGGAAGGAAATGGATTATTTATGACGAAGAAAAGAACTTTAAAACGCCATTTTCCTTACGTACAGGTATATCATTTCTTTCTAATAATCCATTTGTGATACGTTGTACACTTTCCTAACTTGTTTATATTTATTGATATATTAAGTTAAGGGGTCGCGAAAAGTTGGCTGCCTTAAGAGGGTGTCGCAGATACATAAAGTCTTGGAACCACTGCTCTAAATGATCAATATTCTCTCATTAGATAAGTCCCCTGCCACCCATCAGTCTGGTGATTTGCAGGGTATTATGTAGAAGTGATTAGAGGAGAAATAAGGCGAATTAGTTACCTTATCTAATTCCTTATCCCATTTGCCATTTATTGCGTTTTATGGAAAGTCTAACGTATACTTGCTTGTATTCTTTTTTCCTTCTGGTTAACTTTCGTTGCCTGCTGTTTCTTCCCATCTTTCCGTTTCCAATCTCATAGGAAACCGCCCTAATGTCTCAGAACAGGGTTCGCCAAATTTTTTTACATAACACTGTAGAGGCCACGTACGATCGTTCCAATGACGGTTCGGACTGTGTGGAAATTTCAAAGAATTTTCTTAATCGTGTAATGTACTATTTGCCTACGTTAAAAGTATATTGCATTCACGTACTCGAAAAATATTATTTATATTTCATAAATGATATATAATGTAATCCTGCTTGAAAATGTACGAATATGCACGTCTTATAGAAAAAGGACGAATTAAATCACTGCTCGGCCCGTAGTTTTTGGACCCCTTCCGTAGGACTCGATATTTTGAGGCCTTATTCTCCTGGACCCTAAGAGTACGAAAACTTCTCTCTGGCGCCGCCACATAATAAAAAGCCTGGTCTTAACGGCCCTCGCTCCGCACTACTTGGTCTAAAATTAGAAATGTTTAACTTCCGCTCGATGAGCGAAGCTGTGTCGATTTTTTTCTTCGACGCATGGAAGCATGACATATTCCAGTCCTTTCTTTATTTCTCATTCCTCGAAGCAAACCGTATTCCCGCATATTATTTCGATTTTTCTCGGTCGACAGTGTTTTTTTTTATTTGCAGAAGAAGCTTCGTTTTTTTTTATTTGCAGAAGAAGCTTCGTTGCACACAAGAAACGCAGTAACTGGACGCCGGTCGTTAAGAAATTTACGAACATGGATTCGAATAGCGTGGTTGCCAGTCGTAAAACTGGCGGTTTTTCTCAGTTAGCGGTCGTGTAATCTATAATGCTAGGGTAAAATTGTCGTAGAAATTGCGCAGTTGTCATGTTTAGAAATTGCCAGTGTCGAAAAATGATTTTGGTTGAAAAGAATGTCAGATGATGTGATCGTCCGAGGTATGCGTCTCGTCAGTTACATAACAATTGAAAATAGTGTATATCCGCTAAAACGCCCAATTTACGAATTTGGCAAGTGGCGGGAGGTCGAGATATCCAAAGTCACTACAAAGAGGAAGCATGACGCGTTTTTTCTTTTCAAAATCACCACTGATAAATAGATAATATATTATGTTCGAGTCGTTAAGTAAGCTTAGATATTTCGTGTTTTGGTTGTTGTTCAATTTTTTTATATCTACTTTGTTACCGTTTCTCTCTTACACTCTCAAGTTCTTGAGGATAAAATACAAAGAGAAAGACAAATGTTTCAGATGATGGACGACTTGAAAGTGGGAGGACCGAGAATGGAAGATTTTCGGAGAATAGGATGATGTGGAGAGCATGGAATAATATGTAACCGCGGATATGGCTACGGACATAACACCATTGATCATTATGAATGATTACTCTTGAGTTCTTTAAACATTCTTTGCATTATTCTTTAAACATCTACATTTACGTCACTATCCTGTAAGCCGCCAATAGCGCTTGGCAGGGGTGCAGTTGCAAATGTAAACTCTAGTTAAAGAGTCTATTGACCTTCCTTATCACATTTGAGAAAGATTATCTATCTTCGGTATAACTCTGTTCTAGCCACAACTTTTCTGGAACGCTGTGATATAGCTCAATATCACCGACGTGCACAAATATTCCGCGCCTCGGCGAAATTGGGGATATTAAACTTTTCGAATATATTCCGCCTATTTTCCGTTCTTCTACAATTCATAGTCTGCCGTCTCATTTTTCTCGAACCAGTAGAAGTGAAGTATGATTTGTTGGTTTTTTTCTCGGATTACGTGGCTCTCTCTCTCTGTATCTCGTTACAATTATGGCGCCGCCATCCAAATGGTACTTTCTTTCGCTATTTCAACAGTTAATTCACTGTTTAAACCACTTCTCAAGCTGACGCATACCTTACTGCGGGAAGAAAGACCCCTCTATCTCTCTCTCTGGCTTTCCGCGTGAGAAAATAAAAGCATCGTGAAATCCTCTTTATCGCCTTCGTGTCAAAGCACGAGTCACGAAGCGTTCTTTTAATTTCTCAGAAAAACACGAGACGAGACGTGTGTGCGAGGCTCTGCGAATCTCATTCGCTGATTGGGTTTTGCCTTTCACGATTCTTAAAAGCAGGGAGGAGAAATGGCAGACACCGATTCAAAGAAACGGCATATAAGATCGTCACGATTACTCTCCTCTCTCTCTCTCTCTCAGAGATGAGTGACATCACACCCGGCAAATTTCTTCGATCCTTTTCGCACCTTCCTCCACTGTACTTCTCTCTCTCTCTCTCTCTGTCGCCTTCCATTTCTCTCCCTCTTTTTTTCCTTCGTTTCCCTCCTCACCCATTCTTCAAGCGAGTTTCAAGAGAGCGAGAGAGAGAGAGAGAATTAGTCCCGAAGCTCCGCTGCGTTTATTATTTTTTGTCAAAGAGCGCGGATGGCTGTCAACAGTTCTGACGGGTTCGGTATAATTGGACTGATGAACCGAAGGAAGAACTTCGGTGATAAAAACGACGCAAATTTGAAAGGAGGAGCGACGTTTCGTCACTGTTGCCTTTTTAGTGATCGCTTATTAAAAAGAGTGTGTTTATTTATCCGTCTCTATGGGATAATGGGAAGTGTCCTCTTCGAATGTTATTTTAAAAAATTCTTTGAAAAGGATCGTAAAGGAACTCATCGGATGTGCGCGAACGCGAGAGAGAGATAGAGCAAATTTATTGGAGTCGATTGCCCGAAAAATCTCTCGCGATTGACTGCAATTAGTGGAACGAATTTTGCTGGTCATCTTCTGTTGTTTTTATCGCATTCCGCTTTGATATGCGGGGCCCCATGCCTAAACTGAGGATCGCGGAAAGTTTTCAGAGGGCCTTGAAGGCGGAATGTTCTTGTTTTACTTTTTAAAAATATTTTATGCGTTGATAATGAAATTAATTTTTTCCTAAACAAAATATAAATTATATTTTCAATTTATTATTGCAGTATGTATTCATTGGTCACGGTAAGTTCGGCTTACTTAAAGGGCGGTCGCAGATGAATATGGTTCGGGGACCGCTGTTCTCGACTCCTCGTTAAATTTTTATGATGGGTCAGAAAAGCTCTTTTCAGAAGGGCTTTGTTAGTCATTCAGTGGCGGCGGAAGGGCTCGCGACAAAATATTATCCATGGTCCCTTCCCCTTCACCCAACAAATACACATGTTCAACTAAAACTGAAGCCTACCAAGTTGCATTTATTTAATCAATTATGAGGAATATGCTAAAAAGGTTAGGCTTTTTAAATTATGTACTTCGTCCAGTAATAATATTAACTGGAAAGTTTTTCAGGAATTAGGTTAAAAAAATCTTTATTGTTTCTATATTCGAGGTCCCACAAGGACCCCTCTCCCCCCGAGCATCGGGGTTCGTGGAACTTGGCCACCCACGCCAATCTGTTGTCACTCCACCGAAGTCATCACGATTATCGGATTTGATAAAAGCTTAAATATAGTACAGAAATTGTTGCGGAGAATTCTCGATTTCTCTTGTATTCTTAAGCTTTTGTGGAAATTCTTTCAGGTTTATACGATTTACTTCTTTCTGAATTTCGAAAGAATAAAGGGGGAAAATGTACGGCAAGTTTGCAAAATATATAATTTATAACCGGCAAAGAGACAAGGCGACGTAATTAAATTCGTCAGGTTGTTATTTCCAACATTTCTATTTTCGGCACCCTTCGCGGTGACGTCACATTGAAATAAGTTGTGTTATAGTTGTGTTACGTTTGGGCCTATTAATTTCTTTTTAATTCCTAATTATGAACTTATCAGGGAGAAAAACGATTTAGAAACATTCCCAAATCGATTTTATTATTCAACAAATTTTTTTTCTCGTTAACCCGGTAGGAAAACACCGATGTACGTAAATGTTAAGGAGGTTAAAGGGTTACAAGGACAAACCCCTAGGCGGTCTTTGTCGTCCTGGAAACCTTTTTATTTAGTTCTCATATAGGCGCCGCTTAGTGTAGGACATCTGGTTAACAGGTTGCGGGGGGGGTCATCCAGATGCTCACTTTCAGGTGACCCGCCCTACCTCCCTCGAGCGCCAGACTCGCCACCCTCGGAATCCGCTCGTTGCGTGATTTATCTCCGGGGGACACGCTTCCGCAAAACACGCCGCCCGTTCATCCATTCGTGTTTGTCAGGAATTCATCAAGGCCGCAGCTCGCCCGTAACGCGCTTGCCTTTTTTAGGTAATTAGGGTTTTTTTGGGTAATTATTTGCGTAGCGTTATGGCTTCGCGTTCTGGCTTTGTTCGATCCACAATAGGCGCGAAGTAATCATTTTGTTTTCTTCGGAGTGAAGTTTGCCTTCCGGGAGACTGTTGGTCCTGAAAACGATATAATGAGGTTAATCTGCTTTGTGTCGAGTGATTTTTTTAGTGAATGCGATTCGTGCATTTTGGTATGCGCGAAGGTACGTCATTTAAGATGACTAGGGAGGTACACGTGCTAAGAACGGCTTGAAGTATCCTTACAATTTTAACAACTATTGACAATACCTATGGTCTTTATTCACGAATGATATGGTATGAATATGATGTATCTATTATTGTTTATCTTCGCATTAAAAGAGTCCTTAGACGGCCGCCCGTGTGTCTCATTGGCCACCCGTGTGCAAGTCACTTATTTGCCGCCCTTTTTAGGCGTTCTTTACAAAAATAAAAAACGCTTTATGGTTTGATACATTTCCGTAGCCAATAAATATGAAAGAATATACGGAATGTTATAATACAATCCGCATTACTGTTATAAATGCTATGTGTCTGACGATAAATCGGCCGCCTCCGTTGTTTGGCAGCCCGTGTGCGTCGCCCAAGTTCTTAGAATAGGTGTACTTAAGTGCAATTAAATAAACGAACGACTAACATAAGGAGAATAAAGTAAGCATAAGTTCATAACGTAAAACTAATCCGCATATAAAAACCTTGGACTCCCAAATACGGCGATAGTGGGACTTGTCATGGTAGATAATATCTCATCGTTAAAATCCTGTTTAAAAAAATAAGTTTTTCTGATGCATATTTTTACTCCAATTCCACACGGATTCGAATTCTTTCTTTAAAAAAATAAAATTTCTTCTTCCATGCATAGAATCGTCTTATTCTCGAGTTCCTGCCATTCTTCTAAGTGCATAATTTTAAAGTGGAAATGATTGACATGATACTTATAAGTTACCTCTGTAATTATAAAATTCTCGAGTGAGTTTTACGCTAATCTTACTCTCAGATTAATATTTTATTAGGATTAAATTTCCGATTTTATGAAATGAACGGTGAACTCACCTTTAAAACGGCCACTTTTGTACTCGGAATATTACCTGTTTTGTGGCAGTAATGATCGTTTATTCATCATAAACCGTTTTGCTAATAGGATAGTTTGTTTATTTTTTTCCGGGATAAGTAGTTTGGTGAGGTGGGTCCTAGTGAAGCGAATCCTACTCAGAAATCTGCGTACCTTCTCATAAATTTGCATTTAAGTAGCCCTTTTATAAGAATAAGAAAAATATGATGATTTATGCCGTCGTTACGTGCTAATTTATGGCAGTATCTATAGAGACTGGGGCGAAACATCAAGTAACTGAGGTAATTCCCTGCAAAAAGGTGCATTTACGTAATGAATATTCACCTCGTTAATTTGAGGTAAATGTTAATCGACGATATACTAAAGTCTTCCGAAAACAGGTAGTAAAGTTAAAGTAACCGACAGTAATGATTCATTCAGTACTGTACGGATTTTTACGAAGTTTTTCCTATCTCTCACTCTCTCTCTCTCTCTCTCACATAATCAGTGATCATCGCTCATCCATTGATCGCGGTAAAATCAGACAGTATTCTTAAAACTAATGCACGTTTTTTAAATTTTGAATATAGTTTTAGCAATAAACAGTATTGGCCGATTTTCTTCTTAATTATCCGCATGAGATTGCTGATTTTCTTATTTTTTTACCAGCAAAAAAATGTCTTAATTTTTGTTGATTTGCGCTCCGGGAGAAAAAAACGCCACTTTGAAGAATGCTGTGGAAACAAAAAGTATTCGACCTACAATAGAAAATTCGAGTTATGGAAGAAAAAACACGAAAAAGAGTTTGCCCTCTAAAATGAATTCACTTAAAGTTACGGAAAATTCGAGGTATAGACGTTCGATTTATAGAAGTACGACTACTTTTATCTACGCACATTGAAGTATAAGTCACGTTCCACGTTTGAATTATGGTTTATAACCCTTATGGAATTTTCAGTTTCCACTCTCGGGCGTTATCCGTCTTAGCAGCAGTATCACCTTCCCATATTTAGGTTCGATTTCCTCGTCAATTAAGCAATGTGCTGCGGGGAGCAAGAAAAACAGTCGCATCGTGATGGCCAATAACGCGCCTTATAAACGAGACCGCGTAAAATTGCCAAACTCCAGTAACGCGTCCTTTCAAAAGGCGCGAAAGCGGCAGGAAAAGGGATTTATATAACGTCAAGAGAGTTATTGCGCAAGGAAAACATCGTGGTAAGTATGCCGTAGTCGGGTTAACTACGTAACGTGGCGGGTATCAACGATCCGGCAACGCCGGTTCAGGATGGGGAATATTATTATTAGGTGAGCCAGGAATTCGAGCGGGAAAAAGGATCGACCTTGGAAGCCTTAAAGTTAGTCAACAGCTCTCTAGTATTAGGTTCATCTCGTGCTATAAGGGAGTGTTTACGTTTTGATACGCGAGAGGAAAACGCTTCAGTCGTGACGCTGAGTAATAACGCAGTAATAATCGGATTGCTAAATTGGAATTCGCTATTGATTTGCCGCCTCTCTTCCTCTCTCTATTTCGAGCGGGTTCGTAGGAAATTTTGAATAAGCGTTATTTCATCTGTCAGTCGTGTATTGTATGCGTATTCTTTAGCTTGAACAGCAGCGCTCGATGTATTTTGGCGCCAAGGGCGAGAATAAATTTCAGTGCCCACTTCATACAATTTTAAGAAGAAATTTAAAAGTAGTTTTTAATTTATTTAGTGATACGTTAAAAAAATAAAAGTGACAACAAAATAGGAAGGAATGCCATTGTGATTCCGCCTTTTTGGTGAAACTTACAGCTTTTAATCTACTTGGATGTAAAGTATACAGTGCCGTAACTAGGGTATGTCGAAGGTAGTATTTGCCATAGGTGACGCTTGCAAAAGGCGTCAAACTTAACCGAAAAAAGTACCAAAAGTTCATTTTCCCATAAATGAGTATTATTTTAACATTCAAACGTTAATTTCTGTAATGAAAATGCTATTATTCTTTATTAAAACGCAAACAAAATTATATCCTACATAACGAAGGTGTTTCCTATAATTTTGCCATAGACGTCATATCGCCTAGGTACATACGTCTATGAATGTATAGATAGATCGCTGGTAAAGCGCCCCCTATATTATGGCGCCCCGGGGAAGCGCCCGTCTCGCCGATACATCGGACTGGCCCTGACCTGCAATGTTTCTATACCACTGTTGTTTTTTTAAGTGAAATATAAAAGCCAGGAAACAAATAATATATGTATGAAATTTTTCTTTTCCCTAAGGTGAAGTTAACAAAATATTTACCCTCCATCGTCCTTGAGCGGTAGGATGACAGTTCACGCGTTTCCTTTTTGTGAGGAATGTACTAATGTTGACTATAAATTTAAATGGGAAATTGAAAGTACACCAATCTCTCGAATTGCACGGTTTTTCTTTGCACGTTTTCGCTTTAGCACGGATTTGAAACCGTCTCCCGAGCATTATAAAAGAATCATAAAAATTTTCAGTTCGACTCTAATGAAGAGTTTATAAGGAAACGATCCCATTGATAATGTAACTAAATTGTCTCGTTAGCATTCTAGGCTCGAGCAATCCCTCAAGCGCAACCTCGTGAGTTTCTTTGCTAAATTTACCACAATTTTCACGGTTACGCTTTACACGGTCTTTTCCGTGCCACGCAAAGCGAGGGATCGGTGCATGACAATTGTACGATCTCATTTCTCTCTCCTAACAGCGCTTTTTGTATAATTTATAAGGATAGTATTTATAAAAATGTTATAAAATTATAAAATGCCCGCGTTGGGCCACGTACGCTCTCGCGAGTAACAATTTATACACCCTTGTCTTTTGAGTAAACGGATTCGCCCGCTTTGGAAGCTTTATCTCGACTCTTATTAGACGTCTGCTGCAAAAAAAATCACCCGTGCACGTCGTCATCTTTTTTTTTGGCTTGTAAAAAGCGCGACTTGCAAACATAAGCGAAAGCGTGCTTAATTGCGCGGCAACGAACTCTCTGCGCTAACTAGTAGCGTGACGTCGACAAAACGATGACGTCATCCGATAAAAAAAAAGAAAAGGCATTCGAGGGTTTCGTATGTTACATTTGATTAGGTTTCCTCGGATCGCATGTGTGATTGAATTAAATTTTTCAGGTCGATGGTATTCGCGGTTAATTCGAGGTTTTATTTTATCATCCCCGTACAAACAAATGCGCGGATAATATTAACTCAGAATGTAATTAAGATGTAGAGAGAGAGACAGGAATAACAGTTTGGTCTTCGAAAGAGACCCGCATCGTTAGATTTGTCGAATATTGCGTCGTGTTTATTTTAAATTCGCGAAAGCGATGGCATAAATTACAGTCTGTAATCAATTTAAAATTATTTTGATTGGATTGTATTCAAACGATCGAAAATTTCCTTACACCGTGTTGATTTTTGGTATCATTAAGTCGTCGCATTAATTTGTAAATTTCATTTTTGAGGTAGCGATCACGCGCAGTGTTTGTCGGGTTATGGTCGGGTCGTGTCGTTATGTATTTCATCCCACTACGAAATAAACGAACCGTGCCAAGCAGAGGGGAGGACAAAGCGAAACTAACCAAACAGAACGACGAGGATGCTGGTGGTGCGCGAGTGTTCTCTTCCTCCTATCGGTTCCTTCGCTAGCTCACTCACTCATTATCATCATACGCTCTCTCTCCTCTCAACCCGTCAGAACGCTTCGGAAGCCTTAATGAGACCATTGCTCCCTCTATAGTGATGCACATTATATATATATATATATCGCTCTCTCTCTCTCTCGGTCCGTCTATATGTAACCCACTCCCACAACGCCAAATCGTTCGATCGTAGAGAGGTATCGAGCGTAATAATGCGCATTTTTTTATTTACCGCTCGTTAAAATGGACTCTTGTTGTCGTCCGAATTCTTTTCTTATTTTTTTTAATTTGCTATAGTATAGAATTGAGTATGCGTTTGTCATTTACTTCATATTAAAGTGCCCTCGTGATCGCTAATCTTTGTTGGTTTTATGGAAATTGAATTCTATTCTCGCTTCTTTTAATGATCCGTTAACTTAAAATGAGATTAATTTATTTGTAGCTGGGTTTTGTGAGATGCTATGTTGTGTCATGAGAAAAAAATTTTGATCCGCTGCTCGAGTCTTATATAATTATCATTTTATTTCGTAAGAGATTCAACTAGTGATGTTTAGTGATATTAATCTAACGGTAGTTGGTTGCTTCTTTACGATGTGGTTGTGATGTGCGTGTGTTTAATATGTACTTCTCTGCCACTTCCTCATTTGGTCTAGTTGTCATAATGCTCAATTTTACATAAATGAAGCTTAAAATCAAACATCCAGGAATTTGTTTGGTCGTAGTGCTGTACCTTTTTTCTTTTCTCTAATCATCAGACTTATAGATACAGCATAGCTTTTTTAAAGATGAACTGTTTCCACGGTAACCAAAAAAAGAAGAATTGGTAAGACTTAAATTTCATCCTTAACAGTAGGCGGTCTTGCCGGCCTCATCCACATTTTCAAGCAGATTAATCCCTAAGTTTTTATTGGTGAATTAGACGTGAAAACGTTTGTAGGCATCAGGGGCGGATTGGGATCAAAAATCGGCCCCGGACAAATACTCGGAATTCATAAGTTTTTCAGGAGAGTTCAAGGCAGTTTTTCAAAAAAATCAGCCATGGAACTTCAGGTAATGAGTTCTATCGCAGTGATTGATGCAGATAACTTCTATAGACATAAGGAGATCAAGGAGCCTGAATTTCTGTACAGAATGAATGAAATTCCACGTTTAACTCACTGTTGGCGTTAGGAAGTTCATGAATGCCCTCACCATTCATCATCCTCTCCAAGGACGCGAGGAAGCCACCACATCAGAAGAATCGTTACCATAATATTTAATGAAGTAAACTTTTTTTTAAAGAAACAAAGATATTGGAAACCGTCTCATCACCACCATAGCGTCATTGAGAACGGAGGCAGGTGATGTAGTACACGATAGCGCGGAAAAAACGAACTTGTTAAATGAACACTTTCAGAAAGCGTTTACTTCGGAGAGCAACGAATTTGAGGAACCATCTTTGAATGATGAGGGAAATTCGATGGAAGATTTGATATTCTCTGAAACGTATCGCGCACCAACTAGAGTCGATTAAGCAAAATAAGTCTCCCGGGCCGGAAGGCATACCCGCGCGTGTTAAAAGCGCTAGCCTCGGTAATCGCTCCTTACTTGAAAATAATATTCGAAAAATCCGTTGCACATGGTACCGTTCCGAAAGACTGGAAACTAGCATACGTAACGCCCATCCACAAAGGCGGAGATGAAGAGAACCCCGAAACTTATAGACCGATTTCCTTGACGTCATTATCGTGTACGATTCTAGAACATATAATAGTTAGCTCTGTTCTGCGTTATTTAGATGGTCGTTCTTCGCTAAGCAAAAACCAACACGGATTTCGGAAAGGTAGGTCATGAGAAACGCAGCTCGCCCTGTCCGTAAACGATTTGTTACAATGCGGAGAGAAAAACATGCAGGTTGATGCCATTTTCATTGATTTTAAAAAAGCGTTTGATAAAGTACCCCATAATAAATTAATAGGAAAACTAGGAAAGTACGGCATAAACCCTCATATCGTGAGTTGGGTAAAAGACTTCCTCTCAAACAGAAAACAGATAGTAGTTATTGATGGGATATCTTCATACCCGGTAAAAGTCGCATCAGGTGTTCCACAGGGAAGTGTCATAGGCCCACTACTAAATCCTGATATATATAAACGATATCTGCTCGGTAGTTCGCTGCAAAATAAGACTTTTCGCAGATGACGCCGTTTTATATAAGAAGATAATGAGCCAGGATGACGAAAAATCGCTCCAGGAAGATTTAAACGCCTTTTCAGCATGGTGTCAAGATTGGAAAATCGAAATTAATCACAGCAAATGTTCGCTGTTGAGTTTCTGGAAGAGTAAGAACAATGAATTAGACTCGGAGTACAGAATTGATAGATTAAATATCCAATCTGCAGAGTACGTTAAATAATTAGGAGTCACAATTTGTCGTGATCTGTCGTGGAATATGCATATTCGAAGGATCGTAGGCGCAGCTAATAAGAAATTGAGCTTCGTAGGCAGAATAGTAAGAAGTATCACAGAACAGGTTCGAGAAACGTGTTATTTATCATTGGTCAGATCTCGGGTCGAATACGCTTCCAACATGTGGGATCCGTACGAAAAGGGACAGATACTTGAGTTAGAAAGAATCCAACGCAGAGCAGTCAGATTTGTATAGCAAAAATATGAGTAAAAATTAAGCGTCACATCACTCTTGAAGGAGTTGAATTGGATATCGCTAGAGGATCGCAGAATTAGCGCTAGGTTAAGGCTTCTGGAGAAATTTAGGTCGGAAGTTTCCTTACTGTTAGAGGAGGTCTCAGGAATATTAGAGACACCTACCTATATGGGCAGGCACGAACACGAGGATAAAGTACGAGAGGTCGACTGTAGGACCGAGCGATATCAGAGCTCGTTTTTTCCAAGGACCATACGGGATCATAACAGGAGAGTGATTCCCACGAGGGACGTTATTAGGTAGGGCTTGGTGTGCTGCACCCCCTGCCACCCACCAGTCTGGTGATTTGCAGGGTATCATGTAGATGTAGATAGAAAGCTGTTTCTTGCAGAAACCACGGCGACGTGGTTCTTAGTCGGTGCAGTTATTCTTCGAATGTTAGTAAATAGCTGAGGCGTTGCGTTTCTTAAGTGAAAGTTAATTTGTACTATTGTTTCGCTTAAGCTTTATTTTCCGTAGAGTAGGAGTGGGATTTTAGAGCACAGTTACGTATTTCTGCTATAAGGTTTTCTTCGGTTCTAAATAATAATAATTTTAGAATCAGCATTGAATTGATTGCCACTTTAGGCGGTGGATTTGTATATGAAATGTTCGTTCTTATAATTCAACATTTTCTATAAAGAGGACTTCACTGAACGATGTTTATTGGAAGCTAGATAATTAATTCTTGAATCAATGTTTCGTGCAATATTCTTAGCTCTTTTGTGGGAATCGCAAAACGTTTCAGTAGCAAAAAAAGTGCCATTGTCTCTTCCCGGTTACTTTCTATCAATTCAATTTGATGAGTAGTTTTTTGATGCACTCTAACGTCACGGCCTTTATAAACACATTAACACGTTTGTGTAATACCCTTCAGTCCGACAGATTGATTAGGAGAATAATATGATAGGTCGGAGATAATCTCCCTCTCCCACACGCCAATTGCGGGGACTTGCAGGGTACTTAATCAGTTTCAGATTGATGTCAAAAGTCAAAGTGTAAAAGATTTTTTTTATTAATGATGAAGCGGATAGGCGTTTTTTGTGTCTTCGTCTTGGATTAGTACAACCTTTATATCCTCCACGGCGTGGTGGATGATCGGAGAAAGCGTTTCCCTCTTTGTCATAACGTAGAGCGAAGTCCACATTGCGTGGGAGGATCAGGACGAGAGCAAGAGAGAGAGAGAGAGGATCCGTGGTGGAAAAAAGGAGAGGGGTCGAAGAAAAGGGTGGGTATAAGTTAGGATGAAGACTCATTACACGCCATGGGCGTGACTTTTGAACCTTCCATGTAAGACCACGCTCTCCTCCTCCTCCTTCCTTCTTCGCGGGTCTTTTTTCTCTCCCCCTATCCCCTCCCTCTACCACCCTATGAGTGGCGAGTGAGTGAGCGAGATGAGAGAGAGTAGGTGGCGGGGTAGATTCAGCGACCGTCTTCTCCCATTGTTACGTCGCGAGGGGGAAGTGGGTGGAGGAAAGGGCGGAAGTAGGGGGTGAATCCCTCCCCCTCCTTCTCTCCCGTGGAGGAGTAGGTGGCAGGAGAGGAGTAAAAGGAAGTTCAAGAAGCGTTGAACCTGCTGCTGCTGCTCTTGAGACGACGCCACGAGAGAGAGAGGAGGTTTTTAAGGGCTGGTTGTCGGGCGGTCGAAAGAAGGTCTCGGAAAATTACACACGCGCGCGTACACACACGCACATACATATATGCATATATACATACATACACACACACATTAGTTTCTCTTCGCGCGTGTGTGTGTATGTATGTGTGTATACACACACACACACACACACACACACTAGCTGGAGTGCCCGTTAAGTTTCAACGGATTTAGTGAATCTAACACGTCGACCGTGTAACATGTAGCCATCGCAAGAATAAGATAGTACACAGTTATAACCATCGAATAAAGCATAAATGAAGAAAACCGCTCCGCATTTTCCTATTTCGATGAATGAAGGAAGAAAATCTTGCACTGTGAAAAATCGAAAATAACGTGTAAACTCCTTCTCCTCTCTCCCTCTCTCTAACACCCCCTCTCTCCGACCTCGTCTCTACCTCTCCCCCTCCCTCCCGCACGCCCCCTCTCCCGCCCTCACTCCCTCTCCCGCCCTCACTCCCTTCCCTTCTCTCCCGCCCTCCCTCCCGCTCACTCCCCGCACTCCCGCTCGCTTCCTCCTCCTCACTCCCCGCACTCTCCCTCGCTCCCCCCCCCCCTCATTCCCTCTTCCTCCCTCTCTCTCTTAAATGTAAAAAGGGACTATATAGTCTCAGTATAAATGCATTGAACTCTCAGTTTCGACGACAATGGGAGTTGTCATGGTAGCTTATAATTGGTATTGTAATAAAACATAAAAATCACGTATTTTATTGATTCTAACCGCATTTCTAGGCGAATTCGACCAGAATTCGGAATCTGTCTTCAATAAAAAAAACCTTGTTCTTTCCCGCAAAGAAGTATCCAAGTTTCAAGTTTGTACCGTGATTTTAAGTAATTTTAAAGTGCAAATTCAAAGTAGTCTACACTCATCCCTGTATTTCAGTTGCAGGACGCTGCAAAATACGTGACTTTCGATAATTAAATCGTTCGCCATTTCGAATCAAAGTGGCGGACAGCAACAAAACCTTGACCATTCACTAAGTTAGGATGTAAGGAAGAATCGCACCAAATTTGGTTAATCTAGCGTGTATCGTTTAGGAGGAGTTCCATGAACAAACCAATAAACCAACAAACATCCTTCAAAATATATTATAGGAGATATATATATATATATATATATACACGAGTATATATATCCTATTATATATATATATATATATATATATATATATATATATATATATATATATATATATATATATATATATATATATATATATATATATATATAATAGGATATATATATATATTAATTATAGGATATATATACTCGTGTATATATATATATATATATATATATATATATATATATATATATATATATATATATATATATAAGGCAGTAATAAAGGTGGCAACAAGGTGTTGGAGGGAGCCCAGTGGACACCAAAATCGGAGAGCCGCCGGGGGTGCTGAAGACACACGAAAAACAACAAATTTGAGAAGCTCTTCGGGTCTAAGCCCTTTGTCAGCGACGGAGAGAAACTTATGTATGTGTGTATGTATGTATGTATATATGTATACACACACACATGTTAAACTGGTGGAAGCATAGCGTGGAATGGGTGGAAGTGGTCGTAAATCCCTTCAAGAAGGAAGGGTTTAAGTGGGGTGTAGTGGGGATGGGGAACGCCCCTGTCGCAGTCCTAGGGACGATCATTTGGAGTAGATATGGGGGATAATGGGTAACGTAAAAGGCCACGAATTTTCCATCATCTCCACCTCGTCATCCTTCTTCCTGCCTTAATCTCTCGAATTTATCTCTTCTTTACCCTCATTCGTGCACTTAGAGAGAGAGAGAGAGGGAGCTAGAAAAGATTGCTTACTCGGATTCGTACCCATTTTTTTTAGCTTATTCTGTATTTCTCGTGGTTTAAGTTTTGTTTTCTTGTTAGGTTCCTTTGTGTCTTTTTTCTTTGCCATTTATAGGTCCGTTAGGTTGAATTATTCGTCATGTCGGCGGCTTTTAGGAGGCGACGTGAATAAAGCGTGTATGGAGTTTGCGGTTCGCTTTTTCAAACCCAAGTAGAAGGCGCGATTGTTTTTCTCTGGCGAATCGGATTGTCGGCCGCTCGGCGAAGGATAAGAACAAAGCGACATGTGGCGACATCTGGATATAAGTTGTTCTTGTCCCGGGAGAAGCTTTTATGAATGACAAATCGAGTTTATTATTTGAAAGGTTTTCCTTTATGCAAGAAAGAATTGTGGAGCTCTGAGTATGGCTGAAATGGAATCGAAACACTACGGTTTTAGGTTCTGTTTTAGAAAATTGATGTCTGCTCTGTTTGGTAGTCGAAAGGCACGCCTGCCTTTCCCAACTTTTTTTACGGCTATCGGAGAAGCATAGTTTTTTCAGTTGGAAAACGTGATTGCCCGATAGCTAACCGAGTTTTCCTTTCGCGTTACAGATTTTATATAGATTTTGTAGGCATGTTAAAGTGGTGGCTCGAGGGCCTTCTGCGATCCGAATGCAATACTTGTCTTAACCAAACAGTTCGAGATTTTATATAAAAATTAATTTTCGTGAAAATTACGCAAGACGTTTTCATAGTTATTGAGATACAATAGAACTTGTTTTTTATAATCATTTTAAATTTCGAAATAAGCGTCCAGTGTACTAGATTAAGTGGCTGCAATCCTAAAACGGCTCTTCATCTCTTCAATGTGCTCCTTCGAGTTTGACATGTCTCTTGTAGAATCTTTGGCTTCTGTCGACTATGTGGGACTATCTAAAATACTGATTACGACGCAGACCCCTCGACCCTCATTAACTCGGATTAGAAGCCCGAAGCTCGAGACTCAGACCCAAATCCGAGTACAGGTACCTCTACCCTCGCAGCAGGGGAGCACTATCCGACCACGTCTATTGAAATAAAATTTAAACTATTTTATGTTGTTAACTTACTGCGATAGTGACATCAAATTCGGGTGAGTGCGCTGATTAACAGCGTCTTCTAAACGTAATTCTACGATAAATAATAAGATATTGACGCTCACATATAATCTTGACGTCAGTACACATAGTCGACACAAGCCGAATCTTTTACTTCTAACAAGATTTAATAAAACCTGTGACTAACAGAAATGTTGCGATCCAAGTGATCCAGTAAACAAAGCCTCCCCAGGAAGAACGAAACCTCTATTTATATCTCCATATCACAGTTTTATCTCCAGCGTCGAACGCGTTGTTGTTTGATAAAAATTGTTACAAAATTTTTCCTTTTTTATCTTGCGTCGAACCGTAATGCAAGCCAATTCCTATTTTTATTTATTCCTGGGATGATCTCATCGATAAAAAGTTTCATCCCATCCTCCGAATCCGCCTCCACGTTTCGAAAGTTTATATCCGGCTTTTTTTTTACGCAGTTCAGTCCGGCGAGAGATGATGTAAATAAAGCGGAAAAGGATTTCGCGGTTGAATCGGCATAATCCGCGGTGCGACGATGCTTCGCACTCCCTGCCGTATCGTTCGTTCGTCGCAGCGTTCGGTTTCATTCTGCGGGTCAAACGGATGCTTTGTCGATGAGTGAGGTCTCTTCCCGTGAAAAGGTTTCGTAAACGACCTCTTTGGTTAAAAAAAAAAACAGACCGGACGCGAGACCCGGCGAATTTTCAACCTCTTTTTTTACGAATATTGCGCCGGTATCAGGGGTCGGACAAAAAAGTGCGAGTCGAACAATTGCATATGATTAAGCACCTCGAGCTCGTTTGTTTCGGTAACTCTCGCATATCTCTCTCACTCTCTCTCCTTTCCCTTCTCTTTCTCCCCCTCCTCCTCCACCTCTTTTCCCCCTCTATTTTCTCTTCTCACCACCTCTTTTTATCTTCTCCTTCCCCCCTCTTTTTCTCCCTCTGTATTTTCCTCACTTCCCTCCCTTTCCCCTTCTGTTCTCTTTCTCTCCTCTCTTTCCCCCTCTATTCTCTCTTTCCCCCTCTATTCTCTCTTTCCCCATCTCGTCTCTTTCTCCCACTTCCCCCTCTCTCTCTCCCACTCCCTCTATCTCTCCTCTCTTTCCCCCTCTCATCTCTTTCTCCCTCTCTCCCCTCTTTCTCCCTCTCTCCCCTCTTTCTCCCTCTCTCCTCTTTCCCCATCTCATCTCTTTCTCCCTCTCATCACTTTCTCCCTCTCATCTCTTTCTCCCTCTCATCTCTCTTTCTCCCTCTCATCTCTTTCTCCCTCTCATCTCTTTCTCCCTCTCATCTCTCTTTCTCCCTCTCATCTCTCTTTCTCCCTCTCATCTCTTTCCTTCCCCTCTTCATATCTCCGTCTCTGTCGCCCTTTTCTCCTCCGTCCTTTCCCCTTTACTCCTCCCCTCTCTCCCACCCTTTCTACTCCCTTTCCACTTCTCCCTATCCCTCTCTTCCCCCTCTATTCCCACCTCTTTTCTCATTTTTTCCGTTTCTCTTCCCTCTCTCCCCCTATCGCATCTCCCTCCTACCTCCCTCTTTACTTCTCCCTCCTTCCCTCTCAATATTGTCATTCAGCTCATCCGTTCCCCTATGTCCGATCTTGTGTGTGTTTTTCGAGTTCGCTTCGTGATGGCTTACTCGATGTCGAGGACACCAAACCATCTGTTGTGGATTGATTCACTTCGCCAAAATTGATTACGAACGAATCTAGGTCGGAAGAAACAGGTTAAAGGGTGTTAGAGAGATGGAGAAGTGTTTCTGAATATTGAATGGCATCTATTGAAGTTTTCTTCGCGCTCAGGGGAAACGTACGTAATCGTCACGCGCGCCTTCGCCGCAGGTCGTAGTGATTTGTCCGTTCGCCTCATTTTTGCGACGCGAGACAAAAATGCAAGGAAAAACTTGAGTTGAAAGCATTATAGGCTTCTCCCAAATGTTTACGTTCTTCGTATGTTCATGTAAGCCTCGTACCTTACTCTCGGACACAAGAACATAACCTTTAAATCAGGGGTGTCCAACCTAGGGTCCCGCGGGAACAAGATAGACGACCCATCTCACACCCGGCGTCCTCTTATCCTCTGTCCTTTAGGTCAGTGGTTCTCAACCAGGGGTCCGTATGTTATATATATATATATATATATATATATATATATATGTATGTTATATATATATATATATATATATATATATATATATATATATATATATATATTAAAACGATGCACGATTTTCCTTAAGATTAATTTTGACCGTTTAGAGTGCTCGGATATCGTTCGGAATGTCTTATATATATATATATATATATATATATATATATATATATATATATATATATATATATATATATATATATATATATATATATATATATATATATATATATATATATATATATATATATATATATATATATATATATATATATATATATATTAAAACGATGCACGATTTTCCTTAAGATTAATTTTGACCGTTTAGAGTGCTCGGATATCGTTCGGAATGTCTTAAAACAAAGGTCTCATAGCATATATTACATCCGTTATTACTTTAAGTAAGATCTCGGCTTCTCTTTCACGGATTTTAGAAATTTTAGGTAGATGGGCGGGAACGAGATGAATGAATGAAAAATATCCAAGAGCAAAATCCCATTAGGCTTCTATGTCATTTTAGTGTGTGCGTGTGTGTTTTTGACCGTATGTACTATTTGCTGTAAACTGAATTTGTGATCCTCTTGTAGACATATTATTTGCCAAGACTATCATATTTCATGAACGGATTAGGTATCTGCCCCAAACAAGACAATTGTCGTTCTCGTTATTACTAAAAACAACAAGGCATTATTCACGTTCAAGGAATGGAAGCAAACTAGCTGTGACTATTGGAATATCAAGATTGGTTACCCCCGTAAGTTCCTTTATATTTTTCGCTTTTGGCAACTTCTTAGTTATATAAGGTTTTAATCAACATTTAAATTTTGGTTCTTTTTTATATTTATATTTCAGTGTAAAAAACTTAAGCTTTCACTCTATTTAAACGTCATTTTTGAACGTTTAATGGGAAGGGGATCTGCAGAAACTGTGATTCATAGGGGTTCCGCGGCTCCAGAAAAGTTGATGTAGGGCAGGGGTCGGCAACCTTTTTGACAAGAAGAGCCATTTTTTCCAAAATCTGTATAGAATCCAACATAAGATGAGCCGCAGAGCATTTATAATTTAAAAAAATACGTATTAAATACCGTCAAGTCATATCAAATGACTTCTATGTATTTAAAAGCTGCACACATATACCCATACAGTGATGTTTCGGAGATAATTCGTAAAAAGAACTTGAGAAATAAAAGAATATTTTACATAAGTTTATATTATTCATTGATAATATATAAATAAGTATTAAAACGAATCAAATAAAGAGATTCTTTGAAAAAATGAATCTAGGACTATAGATGAAAATGAGAGTTGAAAGTGAATTTTTTTACTCAAGAGCCCATACTGGATCCTTCTATTGAAAACGATTATATTATTATCAGTTGAGACCTTCATTGTCGCCTCGTTCGCTTTAAGCGGGAGAGAGTGGGCTCGGGAGCCGCAGGTGATTCCTTAAAGAACCGCAGGTTGCCGACCCCTTATGTAGGGGGTCCGTGGCTCCAGAAAGGTTGAGAACCATTGCTTTAATGGTATTTCTCCCAACCAACTGAGAAAAAATTACGTTGGCGGTCGCTTCGATGCTTGTAATTGGGCATCGAGGCGATTGTCTTTATTACGTAGAACATTATAGCGTCATGGGTGCGGGATGGGTGAACGATGTTGCCGCTCATTGTACGGCGAGGACTTCGCGATTTCCCTCGAGCCAAGCCGAGGCTTTCGGCGGTCTGTATACGGCTCCAAATGGACAATTCACCTTTGAAATCAACCAAACGTCTTTCCAATGCTCCTCCATTATAAAACATTTTTGGTGCGTCGTTGTGTTGGTATTGTTTTGCTTTCATGTTAAAGATACAAATTTTGCGTAATTGCAGAAAAGCACATGGAAAAGATTTTGCTGGAATTGAACTGTCCATTTTCTTTTGGATCTCATACGTCAACCCGCTCCTCCTTCCATACTCTTCCGCTGTGATTATGTACGGTGGAAATTGTTTAAATCGAATCTCAAGGGAAACAAAAAAATATTCGAATTAAAGAAGAATAATAACATGAAAAATATTTTGTCCCGTAAAATGAATTCACTTCGAGTTATAGACGTTCGAATTACAGAAGTTCGACCCCACATATATTATTTCAGCGATGTTTTATAACGAGGCACTTTGCGAACTCCACCGAACGCATTTAGGTTCTGCGCAATCGCAACTCCTCCATTTTAAATCTTTCTGGCCGGAGCGTCCTAGCAAAAATGGTGAACAATGAGGAGGTAGCGGGTTCCAACTCCCTCCAAAATCGCTCGATCGGATCGTCATCTTTCTCTTACTGTCTTTCTTTCTTTCTCTCTCTCTCTCACCCACCATACCGCTTCCTGTCTCGTGCGCGACGCGCATGCGCAAAGGTTTTTCTCCTCAATGACGTAGTAAGCTTTCCCTGTGAGATCACAGTTTCGTTTCATTCCGCGCACGATATGCTTCACTTCCATTTTTTTCTCCTTTTTTTTAATTTCCCAAACCCCCACCATGGCCACCGCTCGATACGTTGCGATGCCTAATCGTTGCGCGAGCAGATTCGCCGTATCTCCCGAAAAATGCCCTCAATGAGCCGATTTTGTACCTTTCATGTTCGTTTTTTTACGGATATGTTTTAAGTTTTTTTCTTCCTTGCGCATGGGAAACCTTTTTTTTCCCGCCTTCCGTTTCGAAGAAAGTTTCGCTCACTGCTGCAAGAGGACGTGTGAATATGTTTCTCGGGCGGTTTGTTTGTTTGTTTCTATGCGTTTCGTCGCCGTCGGTAGGGTTTGTTTTTTTAGCAAAAAAATGCGGTAGATCCATCTTGCGGCCACGTTCGGGAACGTGATTTCGTCACAACAGGCTTACTTCCTGCCGCAATGACTCGTCGTTGCCTAGTTTGTAAAGTTTTATGAAATTAATTGTTCATTTACTGATACATTTATGTTAAGATTTTAAAAAACTTGGCGTTTTAAAAAAAATTCCATTCATACGTCGTTTTTAAAAATCAAGTTACATTTTCGTTACATTGTATCAGTGTCTCCGAGTCATTTTATATTAGGGACCATCTATATGAAACACAGTTAAGAAAAAGTTAATGGTGTCTATTTATGTAGAAATATAAAATAATGGAATACACAAAGTCTCACTGCCAAATAAATTTTATTGTAGAAGTAATCGTGAATAAAAATACAAATGTCTCTCAAAGTCACGGCCTGGTAGGATTAGGGTTAAAATTGTCGAATCCGGGCACAAAGAGACGGTTCTTATAAAGGGCGTTAGAACACTAATAAATGCATAAATACTTAGCCGCGCCACGTTACAAGTTGTTTGATATCATTGGACCCTTGTTATAGACGTATGATCCACTGCCGTCGCGCGTCAATTCTCGAACGACGGAATTCCGCGACACGTTCCTTTGTTTGTTCCATTCCGGCGTCCAGCTGCGAGAACTATGACGGATGAGCCGCTGCAATGATATTCCGCGATGAATGATCGACGCCGGCAGAGGGCGTGGCCAACCCCACGACCCACGAGTCGTACGATCCGACACGTCTCGGCTTCGCGGAAATTCCGTCAATCACTCTCTCGCGTAGGTGCTCGATTCAGTCAAATAAATGTTTTCGTCGATCGATGCGAATAAAACGTCAGTCGAGAAATATTCACCCGGCACATCCTTAATTCGGGGTCGAATAAGAGAGTGTGGTCGTATGACGGCCGATGATTTATCTTTAACCTTTGCAAGCATTTCACGGTCGGGTAAACCGCGGTCGCGTTACTGATACAAGGTTTCCGTTGTTCCTGTTTATTTATCGTCGTTCGATTTGCAAGGTGTCCGTCCATCGCAAGTCGGCGATCATAAATTACACGTTGTGTATCATTTTGTCCGACGGCAACATATAAATACAGTGAGGTGGCTCTAAAAACTATGGCATCATTTAATCTATGAAGTTTTGGGCTCGTGCGAGCTTGTAAACGCCTATTTAGGTGTTAGTCATTGTGCGAAATACACAGAATAGCGAAAGCAAAAACAACTTTCAGAGGGAAAAAGTTATACTAACAGAAAAGACAAAGAAAGATACACGTATGAAATTGATAAAATGCTGTGCATGGAGTATCGGCTTGTATGGGACAGAGACACCCAGGAAAAATTATATAAAAGACTTGGAAAGTTTCGAATTGTGGATATGGACAAGAATGCTGAAGAGAAAAGTGGCAGATGGCGTGAAAAACGAGGAAATGCTAAGAAGAGTAGGAGAAAAGCAAATGGTTTTAGAGGTCATAACTAAGAGGAATGAGAAATTGATCGGACGTTACCTAAGGAGAGAGAGAGAGAGCGAGAGAGAAGCATGTTAAAAGGAAAACTGAGAGGAAGAATGGAGAGAAAAGGTTTCGTATCCTAGATGGTTGGATGTGTAAAGGGGATTTATCGAGAAACATAGATTACTTATAACAGATATGTGTATAACCAAGCTTAAAACAATAATAATCACGGATGTCTACGGACAGAATACCAGTGATGATGGTGATGATGATAGTGGAAGATTGATTGAACGGCCTTCCAGAGTTCAAAGCCTGGTCAAATATTGTAATTGTAGAACTAAATTGCTGTCAGTGATGACAGTGACAATAGTATGAGCTCCAATTTGTCGGTAAGTTGCTGTTACTGACGACAGTGATCAAACTCTGTGTTTCGGCTCTCGGACAGTTTGTCAAATGGAATTCTGATTTATATACTGAATGTTTAAGTGCATTAACATTCTGCGGCTCTAATCCTTTTCTGAAGTTCTTTTGAATTTTTCGTCCAAATTAAGTTTCCCACGTGAAGCACATGTCGTAAAATTGTCTAGGAAAGAGTACTCGCAGCATCCTGGAATGGAACTGGCAGTATATATGAACCACATGAATTTTCTTTTTTGAACATAGAGCAAAGCTTCGATATTACGTGCGGTAGAATTTTAATTAACCACTAAAGAATAACATATCTTTAAGGCTAAGAAAAATTACTTTGACCATTCATAGACGTTCTCATCAACTGCGCTTTTGGTGCGAGTATATAAATTACATTTTTTTCGCGGTTATCGGTGTGATTGTGCAAAGTACGTACACCTCCCTTAAGCATTTGCAACGAACCGGGTGTCGTGATTACACCCGTAATTCCGTGGAAGAGTAACGATTACCACGAAATACAGCACTGTGGAACGCCATTAATTTCGCCCCGAAAACAAATTTTCACGGCGATAAACATCTACTTACCTGAAATTCCCCGGGCGCGAAGTTCTTCCGAAAAAGAAACGACGCACACAAACATATCTCTTTCGTGCGAGTACCTGGTGTTTGCCACGCTTAAGGTTTTTATTCTCTCGGTTCTGTTTTATTTCTTTATGCCGTGTGAAAGCTTCATTGTTCTCGTTTTCTTTGGGCGTTTATTTGGTGAAGAATTCCTATCTTCATTCGATGTATGTTTTAATTTTTGTATTCTCGCCACTGTTCCAGCCGCTCGCAGTCCCTGTCTGCCTGTTTGTGTAAGTTTCCAAAGTTTTAGCATGTGTTATATTCTGTCGTAAAGTCCTTTTAATTGCGTTCATCTGCTTTTAACGACGTGCCTTCTCCGATTACTTCGAAGCCTCCGTAACTCGAATGTCTTTCTTCGATTACTCGTCGAAGAAGATATTTCCTTCCCGCTAGTATGCTCTAGGTTTCTGCATTTCTTCGTAACTAGAATTTTTACTGTCTGTCGTTGGAGTGAGAGTTGCAGAGAGTAAATTTTTCTTTATCTTATTTTCACCTACTTCTGGAGTATTTTTTATATTCTACAACTTCCACAGTAAGGAAGCTGTCAACCTGTGCGTGTCGAATTTTCTCCTACTCCATTTACTTGCTCTATAGCTGTGTTTTTCAAACTTATTCTCTGGAGCATGTAGGCTGTTGTGTTTTCTGTAGCTATCAAACTAAATCGGTCTATGCGTTTGTAAAAGATGAGAGAGACTTGTTGCTAGCTGTCTTCTTCAACATCTTATTTCCTATTTTTAAAAGAAGTGTATTCTCTCAATTATCGTAGAGGCGATTCTGTATTATCTTTTACTCCTATCAAAGTCCAAATGCAAACATGAGGCTTATCTGCATTTCTGGAATTTGTACCTACTTTTACTTTCTTACCTTTGTCTAATTTAATGAAAATGATTGTTTTTCGTATAACGTGTAAAAAAAAGGCCTTTTTTCGCGCCAGCCCAGAAGTTCGTTTATGAGTTAGAATTCCGGCGCCGCCTATGGGGTTATTTACGAAACTATCGATTTCCAAGTGGTAGTTCTCCATTACCCGCATTATACGTTTTTTTGCATCTTTTTCTCCCTCGAGTGGCAAAAGGAGCTTTTCGTTTTTTTTTAATTTCTCGTAACGAACTCGTGTGTCTCCCTTGGCGTCATGTGGTCGCAGGGGAAAAAAACTAAACGACAAAAACGTTGGGTAGGCACCGAGACGCGCGATTCCATTATATTCGCGTGTCCGTTTCGGGGTTTTTTTTTAAATGTACATGCCTGATGCGAGTCGTGCCCATTTTTGCGCGCGCACGCGTGTCCGAAAGAAGTGAGAGAGAGAGGAGCCCCTGTTCGGCGTGCGTAGGTTTTTACCTCTAAAGATCGCGTGCGTTTGTTTTCGGTCGTCTGAAGGGGGGGGGGGGGGGGGGGTCGTGAGGGAGGAGGCACGCGGACGAAAGGGAGCGTGACGAGTCTTGCGTCTCTCTCGTCAAGGGGTCACGTGCGTGCGTGCAGCGGAAACGAAAGGAGTGGTGGGCAAACACAATCCCTTTAACCGCCACGCCCAACTACGTTTCGGAGGGAACGGTGGCTATACATATAATCTTTCCATGCTGACTTCCTTTTTAGGCGCGTTTCTCTTCCAGCGTGAGCGTCTATTGTCGTCGGTCTGTCCGTCCGTCAGCACGTTCGTTCTCGGCTTCTACCGGACGGATTTTCATGAAATTTTATATTAAAGACTTACTATCAAAGATAATAAGAAAATCGCAAAAGTGAATCACGTAAGTCAATCAGAGGTATCACTTTACTGGTGACAAAAAGTGAACTTTCCGGAAGGTATAGCGCATATCAAAATATTTTCAAATAAAACTTGTAGAGCTAGAGTAAAGAAGAGTATTTCTTTTCATATACATTTTTGTCGTAGAAGTAGCCGTTATCAAGAAAATCAAACAAGAATGTCTTAATTGGAGTTGAACTTATAAAATTTCTTGCATGGTTACTTCTTCATTGTTGCTAACATAAGCAACCTCACAAACAAACGTTTAATTTCCTTACGTGTGCATGCAATATTTTTAAATAGGAATAAAATGGATTATTTATGATGAAGAAAAGAACTTTAAAACGCTATTTCCTTTACGCACAGGTATATCATTTCTTTCTATTCTCCATTGCACGAATTGTGACACTTTCCTAACTTGTTTCTCACTATTCTCCTTTCTCACCTCTCCATTGCTAGTCTTCTTCCTTTCCTCCCCGCCATCCTCTCCTTCCTCTCTTTCTTTACCCGTCTACCTCCCTACTACCTTCATCTCCCCTATCTTTATCCTTCCCTTTGCACTTCCTTTTTCTTATATTTCTCTCTTTCTCGGCTCCTATTTTCCCTCTCCTGTCCTCTCTCCCTCTCCTGTCCTCTCTCCCTCTCCTGTCCTCTCTCCCTCTCTTCTCCCTCTCTTCTCTCCCTCTCTTCTCTCCCTCTCTTCTCTCCCTCTCTTCTCTCCCCCTCTCTTCTCTCCCCCTCTCTTCTCTCCCCCTCTCTTCTCTCCCCCTCTCTTCTCTCTCCCTCTCTTCTCTCCCTCTCCTCTCTCCCTCTCCTCTCTCCCTCTCCTCTCTCCCTCTCCTCTCTCCCTCTCCTCTCTCCCTCTCCTCTCTCCCTCTCCTCTCTCCCTCTCCTCTCTCCCTCTCCTCTCTCCCTCTCCTCTCTCCCTCTCCTCTCTCCCTCTCCTCTCTCCCTCTCCTCTCTCCCTCTCCTCCCTCCCTCTCCCTCCCTCTCTCTCCTTCCCTCTCTCTCTCTCCTTCCCTCTCTCCCTCTATTTTCTCCTATTTTCCCTCTCCCTCTCTTTCTCTCTCTCCTTTTATGTAAGATTTTATTTAGCCCTCAATAAAGTCGCTTGTCTGTCTGTCTTCTCTCTCCCGTTCTGTCCTCTCTCATCTCCCTTTCTGTCCTTCCTTTCCTCTCCTATTCTTCCTCTTCTATCTCTTTCTGCATTTCCTACCTCTGTCGCCTGCGTATATGCGCATCGTTATACGACCCGCTCCCACTTTTACTCCCTTGTGTGCATGTGCGTTTGAGCGCAACGGTTTTCCAGGCGTCTCTCCGGCCATCTGCTCCCCTCTCTTTTCTACCCTCTCTCTCTCTCCGGATGCAATTCGCGGATTCGGTCTCGCTCTCAAAAAGAAATTGAGGAGTGTTTGTTTCATACGAAAATGGTCGTTATTGCCGGTTTGGAATGCGAACTGCGTGTTCTGTTTGCGGTACTTCGCAGAATCTTGAGATTTTCTCAGAATTGGTACAGTTTCAATAATCCTCGTGTTGGGTTGTTAAGTTATATATTATAGTACTTGCATATACATTTATATCAAAATGCAATTATTTATGATTTGTTATTCGAAGTTTTAGTTCAGTGCCTTTCAAACATTTTTCAATGTATCCCTCTTGTCGGTTTTACCAGCCTCTGAAACTGTTAGTTGATATGTATGTATATACTTATATATAAGGGTAGTTAACAAGAAGAGCCACATTATCAGTAGTACTGGGGAAAAATATGATTATTATTATTATTAATAAAAATATTCAATTCATATTTCAGAATATTCGTATAAGTAAACGTAAATTTTCGCGAGTAAATTTGACTTAAACGGCTAAGGGCAACCCCGGTGCTCGTGAACACCCTCGAGCTCTTTGACAGTCTTAACGTGCACTTGTACGGTACTTAAATCGCCTTTCTTAGCGGCAATAATTTTTTCACCGGTTTTCTTTCTAAATGTACGAAAGGACAATTGTAATCATTTTAACGTTGGTTTGATTTTATTTATGACAGTTCCCATTTTTCGAAAAGTATATTGGTGCTAACCTACGGCCCGGGGGCGGGATTCGGCGAATGGGTTTTGTGCGGCCCACGTAGTTACAATGAAAAAAGCAATTTAGTAAATTAAACACGCAAATGCGTACATTTTTATGAAAATTTTGATAGTAATACATTTAATATTGAGAGGTTAAGGGATAAAAACGTTATTTACACTCGATGTTCACTTATATGGCATCCCGGAATATATAGGTAACTTTCGATTTAGACTAATCCGGCCCGCCGAAGGATTCGCAACCACCGATGAGTCCCGCCTTGCAGAAAAGGTTGGGCGGCACTGCTTTAGAAAGTCGCTTGGTACGAACTCCTGACCTAGGCCATTTATTTATATAGGAGTTGATTTAGGGGGGCCGCACGTAAGCTCTTAAGGAACCGTTGTACTAGGGGCTCCATCCCTGGCACCTTCGGCTTCCAACACTGCCCTGTGGTCTCACCTGGTAGCTTCGACCACAGACCCTCTCCTCCACGTATTTGACGAAGTCAATTACAACAGAAACAGCTACAGGGCTATCGGTATTGGTACACATTCACCACCCCTCGTAATTGATGCATTTCTCATCCGTGCATTCCATCCTCTTTACCCACAAGAATGCGCGCACGTTTGTCTTCCCGCCACCCATCGGGACGTTAGGTTAGGGAAGGAAAAAATTCTTTTAATAGATAAATATCAATAAATAGAGACGTCAGTTTTCGTAGTATTCATCATAGGATCGTCCGTTATCACTTTTCTTACTGCAACACTTTAAATAGCCTTTACTTTAAATGAATTGATCGAGGATCGCTATGCAGACTGCCATAAGCTGGAATGTGGGAAATCTGGAAACGGGAGAAAAGAATTACCAAGGCCGGGAATCGAACCCGGGTTTGCCGCGATAGTTGTGTCGTGGGATATACACCCGGCTAGTGAAACACGCTGGCTCGAATCGCGGTCATGGCAGATTTTTTTGCTGCCTTTTTCCGAATTTCGTGGATGTTCATGAGATATTTTGGCATAGCAAGCTTTGAATTTGATGATGGGATCCATAGGCTAGTCTGTTTTCACTGGTCAAGTTTCGGTATACTTCAGTCGCTTTTATTGATGCTTCTTCATTCATTCTTAGGTTCTTCGCATCTTTTTCGTGTCGATTGTTAGATTATGAACGCTTTGCACGTTGTTATTTTGAGCTTCCATTCAATTGGGTTACCTTTTTTCCTATCGAGCTGTTTTGCAAGTGAGAAATTCCTTAAATATAAAGGGTATATTTTAGTAGGTATTATTGGCTCGATAAAACATTTTTCCACATTTTTATTCTTTAATTTATAAAATTTTCGTTAAAGGGCTTTTTTAAAAATCGTTGTTAGGTTTTATATAATGCCATGGCCATGATAAATATCTATAATTTCCTGTAATATGTACTTTTTTAACGCCTTAAAAATAGGTTCTTCGCTTGAGTAGGCATTTGATCTTTTTTATTTACGATCGTATCTCGTAAGTACCAACAGTTACTGAGAAATGGATGCGTAGACTACTCTATTGAAAAAAAAAATTCGTCACTACACTGTGTTTGTCGTTTTTAAATGATCGCTCCATGAGTTAAGGCGATATTATTAATTAATAGGGGGCAAGCCTCCTGCTCGCTGACGCTCGTCAACCTCCCCCCCCCATTTGCTTGCTGTTTCTTTGTTCCTACCATGTACATGTACCTATTGGATTTGGATTAGTTTAACGGGAATATGTTTTGAATATGAGTTTAATGAATGTATTTTAGAAGGGATGTATGTTTGGTTTTTAATAACAAATTAAGAAAATTAGTTGAATAACTCGATAAAAAATAAACTTAGAAGGCTGAAATTCCCGGAGATTAAAAATGGCTGAGGTATAGAGCGTTAAAGAAAGAGGGAGAGAGCCAGAAATAGGATTTTAGTATTATACAGATAAAAATATAAATAACATGAATACTGCGTTCGATTTATTTCCATTAAATTCATATCTTCGGTCATTTCGAGCAAGTTTTAATCTTATTTTCTATCTTTAAGCCTTTACTTAAGTGCATATGCACGGAAATTACCGACGACAACAAAACCAGTAACCATGGAATCTTATTATTGAAATATTAAAAAAATTACCAAAACTCGAGTATAAATTCGAAATATGAGCGAATTCGAATGAGACTGAGTATTCGACGGCAAGAATATGAATCCTCATTCATTTTGGCGTGTTTTAGCGCAAATTTCATGTTAATAACTTAATTTTAAGATATTTTAAAGAGTAGAAGAATGAAAGCCTTCAAACCAAAAAGGTGATTTTTACGTGTTATCTTATGGGAAACGACATTCATCCTCTGGAGTCGAACCCGTGACCTTTTTCGAAATTTTTGTAGTCATAACATAGAGATTCATTAACACTGAAATTCTGAGAAATTTCAGGTTTCTAAGTTTATTTCTAATCGAGTTATTCACAAAATTAGAGCATTACGCATCATGATGACCATTACGATTTTATAATATAGAGATATATATATTCTTTTAAGAAACGCTTTCGTACCGCATGCGGAGAAACTTTTCCAACTTATTTTTTTATTTTCCATTTGCGACCCATAGTGAAGATCCCGTGGTCTCCTTAAAGCTCCTTGCCATCCATCATCGCGTCGCCTGCGCTGCCTATCCTCGAGTCGAGCAACAAAATTGCGTCCTGTTATAGCTTTAACTCCTTTTAAAGGAGGAAAATCATTTTCTCGTGTCGCCCTTCTCTTTCCCGAGAGAACTTTTAACCTCAACGGAGTAAAACCGGTGCGACCTTTTATTCGGCGCCGTGAATCTTTTGTCTCTCCTCTCCTCTTTTTCCTCCTCTTTTGATGAATGAATCCCAGTGTTGTTGTTCTTTAAAGTCGGGATTAAATACAGTCGCGTTAACGGAATTTAATTTCGCCCGCGTTCTTCGTTTTTTTTTCTTCGCTGTTGTGCTAGCCCATCTCGGAACTTCGTAGACGTTTGGATAACGTGATTGAGATTCTGAATTTTTTTGTCGTCGACGGAATTGTGATGCGATGGATTTTTTCGGCGTTTCAATTTTCTTCGGAGATGTTTTGGAAGTTTTTTTTTCCGAGTTTGCTGGACTCTTAATTAAATGTCCAGAGTCAAATATCAATGTATTTGTTGTCGAAAATCTTCGGAAACGTTTTTCACTCCTGCTTTGAAAGGGTTTTAAGTGGCTTATTAACGTGCTCCGAAGTTTTTATTTGAAATCTCGTCATCAGTTTAAAGGAAATTCTTTTGTTTGTTAGATGTTTTTATCCTGGTATGTATTTACTGCGTCTGTGATCGGTTAATTGCTGTTGTTTTGTACCTTTTCGCGCAAGATTTGTCCTTTCTGACATTCTGGAATGAAACAATACCTACATTCTACATTTATTAAAAATTACTCATTCAGTTAGGTGCTATTGGGCCATTACATTTTACTCATGGTCTTCTATGCCAAAATTTATGAAAATCAGTCGAAGCATAACATCTTTGAGGCTACAGAGACTAAACAGTAAGTTGGGCATGGCCAAGCCGAGGCGCGCTGAAGAAATGGACGTGAAACGCTCTTGTAAAAATCGCAATCTATTATGGCTACTATTCAGTTCATTTAGTGGATCTCATTTTTTTTTAAATATACCGATTCAATAAATTCGATAACGAAGAGCATTGTTCGATCTTAGCTATTTCTATACCGTACGCGATTCAGTACCATCATTTCGAAGTCGAAGGCGTACTTCCTTGGCTTCAGAGAATGAATTATTCTTCGTGCACGACCGCGAGTTATGTTGCCAAATCTTTCGATGACATAACGTTTCTGTATCTCGACGCGGTTACCGATTGGCCGACAGCCAGAAATACAAATTTCTCGCAGAGGTCGGGCGCTTGCATGTGTGTGTGTGTTTCGGATGTGAAGTTTACAGGGAAAAAACTGCGTGCGAATAAACACATCGCAGACCTATGTTACCTTAAGAGACGCCATCGGTTTCCTGGTGAAGCTAAATGCGACCTCTTACCCCGCCGGAATGTGCCGCAATTTCTCTCTCTCTCTCGCTCTCTTCCTCCCTCCATCCCTCTCTCTCGCTCTCTCTCTCTCTCTCTTTTACTCTTTTTTTCTCCCGAGAGAGAGAGAGAGGGTTGGATTAAAAGAGCAGAAGCGTTCCTGGGACACCTCTCTTGCAAGGTTTTTCCTCCCCTCCGTCCGTGCGAACAGGTGTTGCCGGATCGTCGCGTCTTTGTTTTTTTTCGTTTCTTTTGGAAAACAAGAAGATCTCTCTCCAATTTTCTCTCGCCCGCTGCTTTTGCTTGGCGGTTATAATCCTTCCTCGGTCGACATGCCGTGTCTTGCTTTTTGCTCTTTTGCTTCCATCAAAACGGATCGTCGTCCGCTATTGGTTAGGGCGAAGGGGAAGTAGTAATGAGGGGCATGCTTAAAGGCTGTAATTGGGAAATCGCAATGCGAGGAAGGATAGAGGGAGGACTTCTTTTAGCGATCGGTATGAATGCTCGCTCCAAACACCTTTACCGTCTTATCCTCGTGAGTTTTTTCAAGTTCTTCTGCGTTGTTTTTGCTTGTTTTATTTTTTCTTTTCCCTCTCTTCTCCTCCGTCTCTGCATCTCCCTTCCCTCTTCCCTCCCTCTTCACTCCCTCTCTCCCCATCTACCTCCCCCCCCCTTCTCTCTCTACTTCTCTCTACCTCTCCCGTCCCCCCTCTACCTCCCCTTCCTTTCTACCTCCCCTTTCCTCTCTATCTCTCCCTTTCTCTCCCTCCTACCTCTTCTCTACCTCCTCTAAATCTCCCTCTCCATCCCTCTTATATCTTTCTTCTCAGCTCTCCCTCATGCATACTCCACGCTCCCTCCCTCTTTCCCACCTGCCACTTTCTCTCTCTACTTTCTCTCTCTCTACTTTTCTCTCTCTCTACTTTTCTCTCTCTCTCTACTTTTCTCTCTCTCTACTTTTCTCGCTCTCTCTACTTCTCTCTCTCTCTCTACTTCTCTCTCTCTCTCTCTACTTCTCTCTCTCTACTTCTCTCTCTCTACTTCTCTCTCTCTCTACTTCTCTCTCTCTCTACTTCTCTCTCTCTCTACTTCTCTCTCTCTCTACTTCTCTCTCTCTCTCTACTTCTCTCTCTCTCTCTCTCTACTTCTCTCTCTCTTTACTTCTCTCTCTCTCTCTCTCTACTTTTCTCTCGCTACTTTTCTCTCACTACTTTTCTCTCTCTACCTCTCTCTCTATCTCTCTCTCTACCTCTCCCTCTACCTCTCTCTCTATCTCTCTCTCTACCTCTTCCTCTACCTCTCCTCTCCCTCTCTTCTCCCCTTTCCTCTCTATCTCTCCCCTCTTTTCTCCCCTTTCCTCTCTATCTCTCCCCTCTTTTCTCCCTTTCTCTTTCTTCTACCTCTTCCCGACCTCTAAATCTCCCTCTCGCCCTTCCTATCTCTTTCTTCTCATCTCTCACTCCTGCATAACCCAATCTCCCTCCCTCTCCCACCTGCCATTTTCGTGCTTCCTACCTCTCTCTCTCCTCCCTTCCTTCGCTTACTTCATACGCCCTCTTTTTTCCTACCACTGCCTATGTCATTCCCCCTCTTTTAATGCCGGTACCTTACCCTCATTAGCGGCTCGAACTCAGAACCTACTATTTCTTTCCATTTCATCCCTTACGGCGTTCGTTAGCGACCCCTTCGTCCAATCGGCGGTCTCTTTCTCTTCGCGCCAAGGCTAGGCCTGAAGGAGGATCGCTTTACGTGTTTCATTCGTCTCCTTTACGGGTCGCATCTGCTTCCTTCCGCAAACGGCGTCACTTCATTTGGGAAAGAATACCAGACCTTGAAGCGTTCCGTCGTTTTTTTATTCTCGTCCCTAAACACTTCATATAAGTACAATGCAGTTTGTTCTTGAATGTTTTACTGGGTTCATTAATCATTTGCCTCAGTTTAAAGTCATGCTGGCCAGAAAAAAACACGCAGAATGCCACTAAAACGGGATATCAGGTTAACAGAGCACTTAATATACATATTTAAAAGTACCTTTTATCCCGAGTGGATTTTTCGCCTAGTTGTGAATGTAAAAAAGTTAAAACATTGTGTTTATGTATGTAGTCTATACGTGGCGAAGTTATGGAATAAATTATACTCTATAGTTGCCCATTTTCTTTCCAAACAAGTAATGCATCGTTCTTAAAAGATATTTGGTGATTATTTGAAAAATACATAAAGACAGTGTCGGAAATCATTGACGAGAAATAATTCCCGTTGGGTACTTTATTTCCGCTGTCGCCATTTAATCACAAAGCTAAGGAAGTGCGATTTTTAATGGCAGGGTTTTATTTATGTACTGCTCCACTTAATGACATCCTAACCATTTGTTGGATACCTCTCGATCCATTGTAGCAATGTAGATCGTGAAACTGTTTTGCTATGCCAAGTTGGAAATTCCCCTCTTGTAAAATGTCATTTATCTAATATATTGCTCTATATCGCGTTGTTAGACTGTTATCCTTCTTGTCAAGTCCGGCGTAATTGGGTATGCAGTGTGTGCTACGCGTATAACTTATCGTCATCGATAACTGGGCTGGGACAGTATACTTTTTACACATATTATTACAGATAAATGGGCTCATTCAGAGGTCAGATGCGAATACGAAAATCACAACCCGTTGGCCACAAATTAAATTCTCTGGTGTTAAGAAAGATAACAGTTATGTGACGTCTATGTTCACATTGGGTAACTGCCAAGCTTTGTCAAGTGATGCATCACTGGGAGCGTCTAGTTTTGGATGTACTGAGAAAGTAGAGGGTTAAAATTCCTTGCCCTTAGTTTTGCTTGACCTTTCATTGAAGAAGCATCGATAGTATTATGCTACTGCTTAGTGAATTCAGCGTCTAGCTAACAAATATTTATCAGGTTAGTGGTTTAATTCGTAAAATAAGATTCATCAGGCCATTAGTGTTCTATCAACTCCATATTTCTTGCCAATTTATTCTCTGTTTATAAGACATACATACATACATATTCCGAAATTAAGTATTTTGTTCCCCCAAGGAATACGAGCTTGAAATCCTCGGATCGGAGCGAAAACATTTTTACGTGTTCAAATGTTTGTCTGAACAATTTTCCTTCACCTGCTTTCCTAAAAAAAATCCCTCCACAGCAACTTAACGCACTGGGTATTTTTTTTAGACTTTTAAAAAACTTTTTTGCGCAGAAGTTTGTTGACTTTGAGACACGAAGTGTGGCCACTTTTTTGACATCCGAGAGAAACGATTTTTCCTCTCCCGTCCCTTCGTGTTCCTTTCCCGATATCTCTCAACGTCAACGGCGCGTCTGTCTGTCTCTCTCTCTGTCTTTCGCTAATAATTCTTCCCTCTCCTCGCACGCACCTCTTTTTCAATTTCTGCTGAGTGCTCTTTACTGCCGCACATTTCTCCCGCTCCGCAAATACTCCTCGGACGTATTCTCTTTCTTTTTTCGCCAGGGGCAAAAAAATACCCGAATTGATCCAAAGTTGGTATAAACCCGTCTCCCTATATTCGGAGGTGTGACCAAATGCGACGCATTAGCCCGATGAGTATGTTCGTTGTGTCTGTAAAGTCGTCTTTTCTTAATTACCACGTGGTTTTCCATGAACTTGCTCAAATTGTCTTTTTCGCTGATGGACCCCTATCGCTCACCAAATTTTTTTAAACTTGCGAAAGGATTTTTAAGGAGTTAAATAATTATCGCACCGCCTGATTTGCCAATAACTTTACTGTTAACTTCACTCTTATGTATATATACTACTTATATATTATTATAGAGAAAAAGGTTTCAGCTGATAGACTACCTGAAAGGGAGAGAGAGCAATGAAGACATGAAGAAGGCTGCGGAAAATAGGAGTATGTGGAGAACCATGTTCAATCATGAATAATGACGGATATGTCTACGGAAAAACTACCTAGTGTGACGGTGATATCATTACTGATGAACCCCAAAAAATTAAAACCCAAACGAATAAAACTTTTACAGGACCCTAAAATCGAAATACCACCGATGATAATTTTTAATTTAATTTTTCCTTCATAGGACGCCGATATAAAAGTTCTTATTTTTTAAAATTTTTATTTAAGAAACATTTTGTATATTCCGAATATATTCGAAAGCTGCCCATAAACACATATTCGTCTTAGATTGTTTATGTGTAAGTTTTTCCACTCATTCACGAAGGCGTTTATATGAGTAAGCATCTGTGAGTTGCGTCACGTTAAGAGCATAGTTCCGTTGATTAATTTCAGTGCTCGCGAGGTTTTTAGCGTTTCATTTGAATGAATGTGAGATCTGTTTTAGTTTTATAGTCGCAAATATGTGACAGTAAAATGTATTAAATTGTCTTTATTTTTTATTCTTCGCCTATCGTTTTAACTACCAACTTTTCTCCTCTGATAACTATCGTAATAACATACGTAGCGATTAGTTTGTCGTTTTCCCAACTTTATAAGTTTGTGTCACCTTTTTCCCAACTTATCTGAAATTGATTTATTAGAAGATTTTCTTTCATTTGAATTTTTGGTAATTTTGTGTTTTCTCTTTTTTCGCAGGTAAGCCAACACATTTTGAGATTTTTGGTCGCGTACTTAACGGCAGAGTAACTGTTCCCCGTGCGCTTACAAAGGGTAAGGTGTAATTTTAAGTGTTTTACATGTTTGTTTCTTTTGTGATTGTATCGTTTTAGAGAATCCGGTATAACCGGAGGAATGCGAATTTTCACCGTTTAATTGGCGCTATTTAGGTATACATAGGATTTCGCATTCTTCGAATTTCAAAAGGCTTGCTATAAGCCTCGAATGTAAGGAAAAATTGAAATGTTTTAAAAGCAGTGAAATTTCGGTACAGAAATCGTAATTACTGATACGTCAGGCTTATTCGGGATTAGGTACACGAAGATAAGGTTTAATTAAATACGAATTATATTGATTGTTTTTTGGCTATTAGCTTAAGTTGAAATGTCTTGGGGATGCATGTAAATCGCGAATCTGTCGATTCCTTTTTTGCACGTTATCATTAATTTTATTTCTTTTCCGCGCAATATTTCGCGACTTTCTTTTGATTAAGGATAAGAAAAATCACACAATTTACGCTTCTTCAAGTAATATTTAAATCTAAAGCCTTATACATACTCAAATATATTTTAGATGATCATGCATGCGTATATTTTTGAAGTTATATTTTTGACTAGGCTGAAGTAATTTAGAATTTTTCCTGACATTTCTTTCGAAAGCTGCACTTAATGCACGAAAAAATCAAGAGACCGCATCCTCACTCTAAATTAGACCCATTCAGTCACTCATCAGACGAGTCAGAACCATCGTCCGCAGAAAATGGGTTCACTTCTCCTGATTCTTCCTCCAATCTCCTCGCGACTCGCATAGAAAAAAAAGAAAATATCGTCAGAAAGATACGTAACGGAGATAAAGCCAAAGAATCTTATTCCGCGCCAAATGGGTAAAACGGATAGAAAATTGGGTTAAACATACTTCCTCGTCGCCAGCGCGCACACATATACACGTATCGGGAAACGTTTCATCCTTTTCTCCTCCATCCCGCAAATGCTCAAGCAGTTTGGGGCAATTCGGTCCCATAACCATATCCGAAGATGGAAGGGGAAAAACACGAAAAGAGGGTAAGCTAAAGGAGATTTCGAGGCATTTCTGGACCGCAGGGGGAAGCTGCGGTAGGAGACGACAGAGAGAGTGGGTGGTAGCGTACTGGGAAGTAATCGCTAGGGCCAATTTTCACTAGTGACGTGTCCTTACGCGAAGGGAGAAAACTCGAGACGGGCAGAATGCATTTCCGTGACCATTCTTCTGTCCACTCCGCTTCGTTCTTGTTGTCTCCTGTTTCTTTCCCGTAGTCTTAAGGGAATTTTTTTGGAACAGACTTGCATTCCTGGCTGGAAACGTTTTCGGCTCGGATGTGTTGCAGGCAAGGCGCCAAACTTCTTCCTTCCTCTCTCTCTCTTCCTGTCTCCTCTCCCCAGTCCCTCGTCTACGGCGTCAGTTTTGTTTGCTGCCTGGAGAAAGAAGCGGTGCAGAGAGAGAGAGAGGGCGGGCTTAAAGGAGCTTTATAAGGGCGGAAGGAAATGGGGTGATGGGGGAATAAGAGGGATGCAAGCGCTACTACGGTGTATGCCTAAATCCTTAATTCGGCATAAAAAGGGGTAAGATGGAGGTAAAATGGGGTTGTTTCCTTCAGGATACGTATAATGCCCGAGTGTTCGGTGGATTTTTTTTAAAGCAACCTTCGTTGTTTTGCATTAAAATCTTGACATTGGTGGTTTTAGGTAACCCATGAGAGAAACGAATGATTTCTGACAATGCGTTAGATTAAGGATACGGCGAAAGTAGTAATGCTTGCGTTTATTTTAGTCGAGTTTCGTTCCGTAGTATAAGGATTGTTTCTATGGAGGTATTTTTATTGGTATCGTTTAATATTTTACCCCAGAACCTTTTCGTTTATTTACGGAGTTTTCCGCCGTGTTAGTTTCTATTGGAAATAGCTGGCGATGTTGTTGTCATGTCATATACATACTCATATCGAGTTGTTTTTATCGAATTCAAGCACACTTATCATTCTCATTTCCATAGGTGTTTTTTGTTAAGCGGAAAACACAAATATTATGCAAAAAGGAAAGGATGTAACAATACAAAATTTATCCTTTGTAAACCATTGACGTTTATGTTCGTTCTTGTAGCTAACGAATCGTTTTATCATTTTATCTCGCCAATCCTCATTAGAACTTCATTTCTTTTTAAAAGGACCCAATGGCGATACAATAATATGATGTACGATTGAACTCACTATAGTGCGGGAGGTGCGTTTCTAGAAAAGTAAGCGTAAAAGGAGTGCGTGCTGAAGTACGTTGTAGTTTATTGGGGAAATTCCATCCACGTCAAGCGCGTATGGAAAGTTCGCAACAGCGCTACATGTATCATTCGGTCATATCTTATAAGTAATAGAGTGATATACTATGCATGGGGAAATATTTATAAATCGGTGTATCGATTGTCGAAACCGTATCGCATTTTCGATATTATTCGATTCGTCGCATAATTATGACTTTCTCACGAGCGATTGTATCTCCTGATTCAGAGTATTTGAACTGATTGGCATAGCTTTTAATTTAACGTTAAATATATAATTTGAAACGGGTGCAAAAACGTTTTACACCCTCGGGCCGCATTTGACGTTATATACCTATTCGAGGGTCGCACTGAATTAAAATCTGAATAATATGAATTATCGAGAATAAAATTTTAAATATCAAGTTAATCCATTTTTATCTGTCAATAATCAAACTCAAATTTATCACAGATATGCAATATAGAGCGAGTTTGAAAACGTGTACTAATATTTTGAAAGAATCCGTAAAGGAGTAAAATTTTTCAAGAGTACAGTGTTGCTAAAAAGTAGTACATTTAGTTAACCTTAGCAAAATGCTATAATTTTCATTTTATGATTTACCAAATTAACCTAACCTAAACATTGTTCAATATTATGTTACAAAATCTTCCACGGGCCAAACGAACACCAACGGAGGGTCGCATGTGGCCCGCGAGCCGCACTTTATGCACTCCTGAGTTAAAACTTTCGGAGGCGAGATTATGAAAGCGGGACATTCCCTGCATTTTATGGAAAGAAAATATTGTAAGGCGGAATATATTCCGGCGTTTTTTTTACTCGTTCTTTTTTATTGAATCTGGATTTCATTTTTACTCAATCGCATTGGTTTTTTTTAATGTTATGGTGGAGCCGGAAGAACGGAGAGGAGGGCGGAAAAAAATTGAAGTTCCTCCGAGATTGATGATGCAGTTAGTCGGAATCTGTGTGGAAAATGTGCTCTCGGAAGTTTTTTCGTTCTCGTATTAAGGCGGATGCGTACTTTAGCGGGATTGCAGGTTCCCTAGCGTTATAAACAATTGTTATTCGATTAAATCGCGAGTTCGAAGAGGGATAAAAAGTTCGGCGATTTTTTTCTTCCCTACCGTGCTCGGATCTGTTCTTCCGACGGTTTTTTTTTTTTTCAACGCCCGTTTTCAATTACGGAGAAAAGCTTCCCTTGATATTCCCTAACCTACTCCGCCCTACCAACCCTTTTCCCACCCACTCTTCGATAAATTTCGAGCCTTTTGCCCCCGTTTCAACCTTCTCCTGCCGAAGTTGGGAGCGATTCGAAGGTTATTCAATAACATCGCCCTGTTATGTCCCTAGAACTCCGCTTGGAGGTGGGCGCGGTGCAAGCTCATGCTTGCCAGACTTTGAAAACTTTAACGGCGATGTTTATGGATTCATCATCGCACGGTATCTTCGCTCCGGAAATACGTGTTTGCCTAACTTAATTTTTTCGTCGAACATTTGGTTAATGTAACGTCGTTCCTTCTGCAGCTACGTATTGTTTTTCTGAAATTTGGTTTCTCTATCATTTCATTCAATGATACTTTTTCCTGAGATTTATTTCATGGTTCCACAGCAAGAAAATCCCACAACATTTTAAGATTTCACTACCAGTATATCATAAAATGCCTTCATCCTATCTCAGTAATGTCTGACCAATAGTCGTTTTATTAAAACAGACAGCGAATATTGTACTAGTTTTGGTCACTATGCATAAAAAGGAAAGTTTTTGAAAAATTAAAATTTTTCTCCTATCAAAAAACGCCCCTATAACAACATCAATATTGCCCGATCATTATGAAACTGTGGCCGTATTTTTCAAGGTAATTATTCGATTATTTTTTCATAGTTTCTCTCTGCTTGTGTCATTTCCACTAAGGTGTACGCCCCTAAATAATCGTCTCTATATTGTTTCGAAGTTAACTGAGTCGAAGTAAATTATCGATCATTCAACGCCGATAACGTCAAGGCGAATAATTATGGAGAGGAAAAAAACTTTACATAAAGTAATAAATTCCCTGATAAATCGTTTTTTTTTGTACCGGTCGTTACTTCGCCAGAAAGAAAACACCCATCCTTCGACATTCAGTTGATATTTCATTCCTACTACAACGAAAAATAAAATCCTCGATTTTTTCCCGCGATTTCAATGTGTACGATGTATGGGCGAATCATGATTCCCGGACGTGACGCTTTTACGAGGAGCGAGATAGGGAGAGAGAGAGAGAGAGAAAGAGAGAAACAAAACGAAAGGGGTAGGGCGAGGAAAAAAGTTTCGTTTCGCCGTATCTTACGAATATGGCGGCGGCATAGGAAGGATCTCCACCCCCATAAATATCAATCCGTCATGTTTTCGCCGAAACGAATGCGAAACAAAACAGATCGCTTCGACGCTCTTTTATTTTTTTTTTAATTTCTTTACTCGGAAAAAGGACATTTCCTGGAAATGAGCGTTCGACTATTTATATGGGGAAGAGGGGGGGGGGGGGGGGGGGGGGGTGAGGTATCGAAATGAACGAGGGAGCGAAAAAGAGGGAGAGAGAGAGGAAGGGAAGCGAGAAGGAGGAAAAAACCGAGAAAAATTGCCCGACGGTGACTGGAAGGAGGAAAAAAAAAGAAGGCGCGAATTCGCCAATACCATTAGTCCGGACGGGAGTGTTTTTCGGTGAGAAAAAAAGAAATAAGAGGGAAACGAGAGATGGGGGAGGAGAAAACATCCGGGCGGACTGTAACGGTGTAGGGAGTAGGGTGTTGTCGAGAGGGGGGGGGGGGGGGGGAGAGTTTTGTATTGGATGTTGAGTTGCGTGTGTGCGTGTGAAGAAGTACGGGTGATGAAGGAAGGGAGGCGGAGAGAGAGAGAAGAAAAGTGTTAAGAGATTAAAGGGGAAATCCAGAGTGAAATGTATCGAGAAAGGAAGATGGAGAGTGGGTAATGGGAGGAAGATAAGGGTAGATGGAGAGAGGTGGGGAAATAAAGCGGAAGAAAAAATTGGGGGAGGTGGGAGGAGGGGAGGGGAGGGAGGAGGGGGGAGGAAAGGAATTGGGATCGAATAGGAAAGGAGGGTTGGTGTGGGTTAGGGAAGGTGGTAGGTATGTGGTGAAGGGAGGAGGATGGCCACAAAAAAAAAGAACGGCAACAGTTTTTGAAGTGCCTTTGCGGCGCGGAGGAGGATAAAAGAGGGGGGGGAGGGGAGGGGAAGAGGGCGTGAGAGAGGGGAGAGAGCATTCCGTGGGAGCCCGTGTGGGAAGAGAGAAGGGTTTGTGGAGAGGTGGCGAAAGTTCATCTGCCGAAAGGGAGGAACAGTCGTCGGGAGAAAGAAGTGGCTTTTCTGCATGGGAGTCGTTTCTGCGTGTGCCCTGCGGCGTTTTTTTTTTTTTTTTTTTTGCGTCCGGGTTTTCGCAATATTGAAATTTTAAAAAAAATAAAAAAATTTAGTCCCGGCGAACCATTTGTCACACGAAAAATTTGCCGCGCTAAAAAAAGTAAGGGCGTCAATCTCCTGTTGTTTTTTTTTTAGGTACCTAGATGGTTTTGTGTCCGTCCACGCTATTAACGTTTGATTTCGGATGTAAATCCATTCAGCATCGAAATTCATACTAACTTGCGCTAAAGTGGAAGTAAATGATGTGTGTTATGGATCATAATGTGCGCTCGAATGCTCGGCTTCGAATGGAGAAAGTCTTTTCAGATAGCGTAGTAATGATTAAAGTTTTAAGAGAGGATTGTAAAATCATTTGCACAAGTTTCGCGTGAAACTGGATTTGGAGGGCATCGGCACCGAGGCAAAGTGGCGTGAAATGTAGTTATCTGTAGGGAAGTAGGGTTTGAGCGTGAGTCAAGGTGAAGGGTTTTATTAAGTGAAAATAATTTCCTTTAGGAAAAATACAAATCTGGCACAACAGTAATACGTACATACAAAGAATTATGGTAGTTAAGAGTTCGGAAGTTAACTTCGTGTGATCCAAGACTAGATCCTCAGGAGATTTGAGAATTTAGTGCGAGTCTTCTACATTGTCCGCAATGTTTTCTCACAGTAGAGAAAGTATTACGTTTTGAGAGTTTTTCTTAGTTCTAGGGGCTTGCCGAACGCGAGGGTATGATTATTGTTTTTTTTACAGTTGGTGCTCATTGATGATTTATTTTGAAGAAGCGTAGTTGAGAGATATCTTTGTTCAATAAAAAATAAGAAAGCGAGTTGCTTACTTGTGGCAAATTGAAAAGGCCTGAATCCAAATCTTAAAAAAACATATTTAATTATATTTATATATAATTAAATATGTTTTTTTAAGATTTGGACGCAGGCCTTTTCAATTTGCCACAAGTAAGCAACTCGCTTTTAATCAATTGGAATCAGCACAGAGTTAGTGTCAAAATTTATTTTTGCTCGGGACTGTGGAGGCAGCGTGATAACATCGGGTCTTCGCACTCTATATATAAGAAAATTTGACCTTTGGAATTTACAGAGAAGATAATTTGAAAGAGATGAGGCGGGGAAATTTTTTGATTGAGGAATGGATAGAATATATATATACGTCTTTATTTAGGCGAAATTGAGACTAGTCTTCTTCTTCCATCTAACCTATAATGAAAGGAGAGGTACAATCAATTTGTTGGGCCAATCAAATGCAGCCCCGGCAAATCGAACTGGAAAACTAGCATCGCCTCAGGAGGAAACATCAAAAAGGTCGAAATGCAGTGGGTTGAACGCAGTTCGGAGGGAGAAGAGAGAGAGAGAGAGAGAGAGGTAGGATAGACGTCTAAGGAATGGGAAGTGCAGTAAGAAGGGGGAGAGTATTGGAGTGGGATGGAATGAATAAGGAACTCGACGGATGAGTGGGAGGGGTGGCTTAGAATGAGGTAGGATGGAGAGGGAGGGGGGGGGGAGGAAGGAGAGATGGGAGAGAGTCGCAGTTAGGAGGGAGGGAGCAATACGGAGAACCGCGGGGTCGATACCGCCAACACCAACTCCTCCACAGTTCGCGACCTCCGAAGAGGGTACTACCTCCCTTCTATTCCCTAGCCCCGTTCTCTTTCTTTCTGGCATGCTCACTCTCTCCCTCTCCCCCCGCTCTCTCTCTCCCCCGATCTCTCTCTCCCCCGCTTTCTCTCTCCCCCGCTCTCTATCTCTCCCCCGCTCTCTCCCCCCTCTCCCCCTCCCTCTCCCCCCCCTCCCCCTCTCTTCCCCCTCTCTCTCCCCTCTCCCCCCCCCCCTCTCCCCCCTCTCCCCCCCCCCCCCCCTCCCCCCCCCTCTCTCCCGCTCTCTCTCTCCCCCGCTCTCTGTCTCTCTCTCCCCCCCGCTCTCTCTCTCTCTCCCCCGCTCTCTCTCTCTCTCCCCCGCTCTCTCTCTCTCTCCCCCGCTCTCTCTCTCTCTCCCCCGCTCTCTCTCTCTCCCCCGCTCTCTCCCTCCCCCTTCGCTCTCTCTCTCTCTCTCCCCCTTCGCTCTCTCTCTCCCTCCCCTCGTTCGTAACTTTTCCGACATCCGCCTTCGTAGCTCCTTGCTCACATAATAAGCTCACTTTTTCGCGCCATTGCATCGAGAGATCGACGAAGGAGAAAAAGCGACCGTTTTTTTATTTCAATGGCCCGGTCGCGCGTTAGATCATGGTTTTAGAGGTATAATACAGTGTTTCAAAGCACTGAGTCGAGGAAGTTGAGTGTCGCTACGTCGTCAGTGCGAACACTAACCAAATAAACGGTTGAAAGATATTGAAACGGTAATGGAGCTAACTTACTGCATTCTTTCGTCCGTTGTTTTCTTCTTCCGAGTTTATGAAAATTCTGATCGGAATATGTTTTGGGCTGGGAATGGTGTCGCGGATTTCGCTGGATCGCGGGACAATTAGAAAAAAATTAAATGGTCCATATTGAAGAGTCGTTACGTATCGAGAACGTTCGGTAGAATTTACTCAAACAATACACAGTCGGAATAGCATTTTAGTACATCGGGTTATCATAATGTAGGTGTCCGAGACACGCATCCCGCGGTATCCATGTGGTCCGCCATTTGAAAAACTGCGCCACCCCTCGTTACTTAATTTCTACTGAATATCGGTCGGAGATAGAACGTGGTGCTGGGAAGAGAAAGTGATGCGGTACGATTATAGAAAATTGAACCCAGTGAATCCTGTGATATTTTTGTAACTGAAATACTAGGTATTTATGATTATGGGCGTTGTCGTAGTTTTGACGTTACACCTTGAATTACTAATTACATAATTGCGGTTCGCCATATCCTTCTAATTCCTATGTTTTGGCACAATCAAATTTGAGTTTGAGGTCTCTGGGGTGACGTCTACGCGGAATGTAGGTTATTACGCAGATCTGCATGTTCTCCTGATGGGTTTTGAAATGTTAGGTTGGGTTCGATATGACGATTTTATATGGTGGGATAATCTTGAAGAGGGATCATTATGTTTTATGAATTAACGCGAGTGTGCTTATTAGTAATACTCAGACGTGATAAATAAACTTCCTTCATTGTATTGTTCCGTACGCTCTGGTTATTGAGGTACAAATGTAGGTGTCATAATATTTTTTTCTTTTAGACGTTCGTTGGTTAAGTTTCCAAATTTGTATTTATTTGATTATGCAAACAAAAGAAATACGTTGCACGCATTCCAATGTTGTTGAAAATTAGAAGGTTAACTTCTATAATCTTAACCGTGCTCTTGATTATGGACGATGACTCGTTCGAAACACACTAGGGGGACGCAATATTTGGCAAAATATTCGTCCCTGAGTTATTCGCATTAATTCATGTAGTATTAAAACAGCGAGTGACAGAATGAGATCGGGTTTTGCTATAACAGGAGGGTAAGAAATTAATTCTTGAACTTTGCCGCTATGCTCCCACGTTAAAGGGCTGATGCAGCAACAAATTACGATCAACGTGTTCCGCAGGGGTTTTTTTTATTCCTCCCCTGCGATTAATGGCCCGTATATTTTACCGTAGGTTGATGAATGTCCCTTCGCTTCAACGTCCTTATGAATGAGAACCCATTTTTAAAAAAAAAAAAAAAAGGAACTCCGCGGTTCATAAGCCACGGACGAAAAGTTTCTCATAACGGCCTGCGTATGACAGAAGGCGCGCGGGACGGGCACAGTGCAGCTTTTTTTCTCTCTCTCTCTTTTTCGGACATGCAGGGGTGAAAGTAATACAGTTGCCCTCCCTTACATCTCTTTTTTCTCCCCCCCCCCCCCATCCCTCCCCAATACCCCGTCGCTTTTAATTCCGGGATCATCTCCTAGATGGAGATTTACGCCCCTCTTCTCTCTTCCCTTCTCCGTTGCCCGGCAGCACCTTTATAAATCCACGGTTTTCGAGGAATGAAAACCCCCAAAAGAGGAGGTTGTTGGGGAGGGGGGGGGGGGTGGTTTGCGAGATAAATTCCCACGTGCTTTGGAGACAGAGGGAAATATATCATAGCAGAAGAGAAGGGGAGGTTAGGATATGTCCTGCGAAGGATTTTGACGTTCATTTTTGCTAAATCGTACCCTTATTCCCCCGTTTACTCGCATCTCTATTTCTCCCTCTCTCTCTCCTCTTCTTTCTGCCCCTCTTTCTAACCTTTTCCCCTTTCTCTCTCTCTCTCTCTATACTTCCGCTTCTCTGTCTCATTCCCCCTTTCTCCTTCCTGTTTCTACCTTTCCTCCCTCTCTTTCTCCATCCTTTTCTCTCCCTCTCCCCTCTTTTTTCTGTCCCTCTTTCTAATCTTTCTTCCCTTTTTTCTCTGTCCCCTCCCACTCTTCTCTATTTCCCCATCGCTCTTTCCATATTCTTTTCTCCCTTTCCCTTCCTTTCCCTCTCCCTCTCCTTTTATCTCTCCCTTTCTCTCGCTCCCTCCTTTTCCCCCTCTTCCTCCCTTTCTCCCCTACTTTTCTTTATCTCCCTCCCTTTCTTTGTATCCCTCCCTCTCCCTATCTCTCCCTCCGTCTCTCCCACTCTCTTCCTCCTCTCACTCAAAGCTGTTTAAGATATTATATATATATATATATATATGACGTCAGATAAAATATAAGAAGGGACTACATAGTCTCAATTTCGCACAAATGTAGTTGTTTGCCTGTCTGTCTGTATTTCCCTTTCTCCCTTCCCTCTCTCTCCTGTCTCCATCCTCTCTCTTTGTCATTCCCGTACCATTCCCTTGGTTATTTTCGTAATGAAAAGTAATACCGAACTCCGCCATCATCAGGAGTGACTTGCAAAGTTTCTTCTTGACTTATGGACATGTTAGCTCAATGTATTCTCACCGTCTCTCTCGCTGTCTCTTTCGAAAAAGAGATAAGTGAAATCTCGTCCAGAAAGCTCATGACAGAAGCCATCAACTTTCTTATTCTTGCTCTTCTGTTTCATTTGTTTCTATCTCTCTCTGTCTGTCTCTCGAGGAAGCTACACCGTTAATTGATCGCTCGGAATCGCATCTGTTTCGGTTGTCATTTTTTTCAGTCCTCTTTGTTCGCCTCTGTGTATCACTTATCCCAGTGATGGCGAACGTATGGCACGCTGGACGATTTTGGTTGTAACGCCAACGAAAGGCGAAAACCAAAGCATTTATCGTACTGATACAGTGCCGCAAAAACATTTTTGTTATTTAGTTAACTATTGTAAACATTAGTTTTATGGTTACAAATTTCAAACTCTTATGTCTTGATCACTAATTTAATTTAGTTGGCACAAAAAAAAATCAAGGACTTCTTTGTGGCACGCGAAGCGGAAAATATACGACAATTTCTCTAATATTGGCACGCGGGCAATAGAAGGTTCGCCGTCGCTGTGCCTATCCGAATCGTGCAGTTCTTTGCGGAATGGTTAAGTGCACCGGTTTGGGTTCTTTCGTACAGGTTATATCTCTTTAATAAATGGTATTTTTTTTTACTTTTACAATGAATTTTCGATATAGCGAGAATTTATAAAATTCATAAATATACTCGTTTTAAATCGTAATATCCGAAATTGTTTTAAATAATTTTGAAATGAGTATTCTGACTTCCATGTAGGTATACATGTAATATTAAGTTGCACTACTAAGTTTCAAAAGAAACTGAAGCGCGTAAGTGTATAATAGATTTTGAATCAACCTTGAATCATACGAACACGTTTAAATTACCAAACTCTTAATAATAATAAGCGTCCTAATAACAAATCAAGATGGGAACCGTGACACTTTTAGTTAAATATTACCTAGGCATAAGACGTTCCACTCATTCGTCGCATTTTTTCACACGCATCGTCTCGTAATGTTCTTGTTTCTAAGGTCAGTATTCAGGACTTTTTTCACAAATTTTTACACCTTCTGTGGTATCTACTAATCAGTGCCCTCCATTTTTGCAATAATAATGCATCCTCAATAAATTAGAATATGCGGCCAATTTCAATCTAGGCGCAGACAAATGCGTGATATTTGTTGATTCCAGATCTTTGTGATAACCGTTTGGCTCAGCGCTCAAGCTTGTACGACCTCAAATTTAGACTGTTGTTAAATATTTCTCCTCAAAAAAATTGGAACATAAGAGGGCTAGAAAGGCATTTTTAAGTACAATTATTCAGGTTACAATTTTCACTTTTTGTCTCATTTTCTTTTCACGTGTTTATTTTTATTGTGGCCAGGGGGTCGCAAAATCTTGAAATGGCCCGGTACTTTCAGAACCTCTTGAGGTTATAACACATTCTTTTCCGCGTTTGCCTTCTTTAATGTATGTATACATACGTTTCAACTTTAGATAAATGATAATAAGGCGCAAGACAATGAAAGTTTCCTTAAAAATATATATGGTCACATATTTGCATTGGCGCCTAATTAAACTCTCCTCTATGCTGCAGAAGTGTTTTTTTTTCTGCGAAAGGGCCAGGAATAGAAGCTTATCCGAGTACGCTTGGCGAAATTTAAAGTAGCAATTTCCAGTATCGCTAATATCGGACAAAAATTAACGGTCGATCAAACTGCGACGAAACCACACGTGCGCACGCATCGTACGTCGAAGCGCTCGCATGCCGAGCGACCGTTAAGCCAGTTTGCGATTGAAGTAGTTGCAGGTTTACGATGCGTGTATTGCACCGGAGACCGCGAGTGTTCAGGTTTGTTCGCTGCGGCAAGCGGTCATTGAGATAGATAGATGGCAGTGTTTCCTTCCCGTGCGAACCGAACTCTTTTTCTTTTTTTCCGGTTTCGCGAAAAATGTCTCGTCGGTCGAGGACGTCAGAGGTCGATTGTTTTTTTTTTTCATCCCCCGCGTGTCTCATCGATGCAATATCAATCCCGATAAAATACTAAACGCGCGGACCAGCATCCCTACGAGAATCACGATTAAAACATATAAAAGGTACGCATAAATGACTGTGTATTTCTCATGTTTAGTTCATAGTTTCTGTTCCTTTATCCTAAATTTCTATGATTTCTTTCTCCACTGAAAAAATTACCCTGCAATTCTTTCGAAACGCTGTTTTGCGTTCCCAATTTAAAAGAATTATGTTTAGGGATCGATTTAAATTATTTTGGTTGTTAAAAAGCATGGTATGTTTGATAGGCGAATACAATGGTTGCCAGGCTATATATGTCTTAGGTAACAAAATATTCGTATGCTTGTATTCACTATCCAATTGATATATATTGCCGTACAATGTATATAATAATTACATTAGTTTAGCATTAGACAAGAAAAAAGTTTGGATTATCAATATCAGAGGTTGAAATGGGGATGAGGGTCCTTTTTCCTCCTCATCCTCTTTACCGCGACTGGCTCCTTCGAGCGAGCATGATGTGCATTTATAAGGCGAAAAGACATTTTTTTAACGGAAGGGAGCGCTCGTAAATAATGAAGAAATAGCGTTTTTTCAGTTTTTTTTAGGAACAATAAACTTTTCTTTTGTTGATTTTTTTTAGGACGTTCGTCGAATGACAAACACCCCAATTGCCGAAAATGCCTGCGTTTGGCTTAGGCTTTTAGGCATCTTACGGTAAAAAAAATAGACATCAACGTAAAACTCTCACATTAATTTATTTACAGCTGATTGGCCTTCGCAAGGTGCACTTGTGAGGTTGCGATTGAATGTTACGTAGTTAAATGCAGTTTTGGAAGGAGAACCTCGTGCCGTTTTGCGCTATTAGCCGAAGCTCATTCAGGCATCAATCTTCCGGGCTCTGCTCCCCCCTCTTCTCCTTCTCTCCCTTTTACCCTTGTTCTGCTGTTGTCGTAGCTGCATTTGGTCGACATTTCGGCGCGTCCTCTGGGCGCCCTCTCCGTGTAAAACAAGGCGTTCTCTCAATCGTTTTCCGCGAATGCCGTTAAGTGTTGAACCCTTTAACGCAGGGGTTCCCAACCTTCACGTTGGCAAGGGCACCTTCGGTTTAACAGGGAAGGCGGCGGGCGCCAGTGTCCTCTCTCCTCCTCCCCTTCCGTTCAACACTTATAGCTCGTAGCTGTAAGTTATAAATTTTATTCTAAAAAAACGTATTTTATTAAACAAAAATTACAAAGTAACGAGATTATACGGGGCGATTTTTTTATTCAAGGACCCTGAAAAATCGCTATATCTTAGAATACAAATCGGAGAGAATTGCTAAAATTTCTATGAACATAGTTCGATGTTATTTTAAAAAAAAATCACATCAACTGGTGAAAATGAGCACCACATTGCTGATTACATATACTGGCTTTCCTCAGCATATTGTCTGAAACGATTTTTCAGTGTGCTCGAATAAAAAAATCGCCCTGTATAATACGAGCATATAGCCTTTCGAATCTTTTATAAGAAATGTACTAACCGGTGTTTTTAATGAATCCATGAACAGAGAAATGTGACTAGAGGGCAAACATTAAGTGACATTCCTTCGTCAACAAGGAAGAAAAGAATGACGACTGTTCACAAAAGGGATGAGGTACATTACAATAAAGATTAAAGGTAAATGATACGATGAGCCACTTCCGAGAGGCTGGTGAATTGATGAAAAAAATTGCGAGAAAAATCGTAAAATACATTAAATGACATAGTATGTAAATTCTATAATACAAAGTCACCAAGTCTTTTTAGATTCGTACTTTCCAGTATTCTGTGACCGCTCAACACTATCATTCGGAAGAGCTGCAAGTTTTAAGGACACATGAACAAACCTCGGCGGGCCTCACAGCGAACCTTGGCGGGCGCCATGGCGCTCTTGGGTTCCGTGTTAGGAAGCACTGCTTTAACGGGATCTTCTCTCCTGTGGATGTTTCGCCTTGCTAATTTGACACCTTTCTTAAAATCACGTATATTCTTCTTCTTCGTTGCGAATCTGCTTTGTCCCATGGCCAAACAATAACGGTCGATGATTTTATCGGAATGTACGCGACCTACTGAGAAAAAATTCCCGAATTGCAAATTTCACTTTGAAAACATTGGAGAGTTATTGCGACCTATATATTGCATGTATATTGTATATTTAATATAAAATTTAAAATGAAAGCGCGATCTCTTCTCGGGTATTTGTTTAAGGATTTCGCGCAGCAATGGTTATATTCGTAAAATTCAATTTTTATTTGACTAATTTGAGTATCCCGGTAGTGTGAAATGATTTAGTCATTTTTCGCATACGTGAGAAGTCGAGTTATCCGTTCTCCCCCGCAAGCAATTCTGCTCAATCGACTATCCATCTTCCCCGAATCCCCGGTTGCTTCCGCGCAAAGTGATATTTATGCAGCGACTTTGATTCCTCGTTCTTCTCAGCGGAGTTTAAGTTCGAAGAACTTCATTCGCTACGTAAACTGGCGAAAACTTGTTTAAGTTAAGGGAGCTGTCAAAGCCATTAAAGATTCATCAAGTAACGGTTACCTCCGAAAATTTCTCCAACTCGATTATGTTTCCTCGCGCGGAGTCGATGACAAATCCAATTGCTTCCAACAGTTGCGCAGCGGCAGAAGAAGCTATACAGCTTTTGCACCGGTGACTTTATTTTATTGCTTCTGCAAAGTCGCTCCGTTAGCATTCCTCCCCCCCCCCCCCTCCACCCTCTCCAGACTTACCGATGGTAGATTCTTCAGCTTTTTTTCTGTCATCGTTCAAGTTCGTAATCAAGTTTTATCTTTCGGTGTGTGTAAGGTTCATACCTCTCGGCTATATCCATCTAAATCCTTAACCATTTACATCAAGGGCGGGGAACCTTTTCCACACGGCGGATCCTTTGGTTGAAAGTTGCTTTGGTGGGCAGAATTAAAGCTTAAATCGAAGTTATTGAGTGATTATACGATACCATATGTGTGAATCAATTCTAAATGAGGTATTTAGGATTAACATATGAGTATTAAATGCTTTATTGTCATTATTTGGATTTTAAAAATATGACCAAGCGTGTTAAATTTTGCGGTTCTCTCTTTGATCACTGCTTCGCGAGCCGCGCAAAACGCTCTGGGGGGCCGAATGCGGCCCGCAGGTCGGAGGTTCCCCTCCCCTGATTTACATTCTGAATATTTCATGTTGCTCAAACTCTTTATTTTCTTCCTGCTTTCAACGAAACTCCAACATTTCTATCAGAATCCCTTTTATGCGTTTGCAATTGATAAACTTAATGATTCTTATTACCTAACATATATACGCAGCAATTTCTTTACGTTTTATATCAAGCCGTAAATAACCGATGTGTTACCTTTTACCGCTGAAGCCGGCTTTTTATCCGATATGCGTATATGTTTTTTCCAACGTATTTATTGCCATATTTTTTATATCCCTAAAACCCCTTTTATATAAATAAAAACAGCCTTTTAGACATTCTGGGGCCCCTGGCGCTAAACTATTGGGACCCTTGGCGCTGGACAGTTGGGGGCCCTGTAATTTAAATATATGCTGAAACCTCACCAAACGACTACAACTTTATTTTACCCCTCTTAGTGATGGCATTGATAAATAAAGTACCACATAGCAAAAACATGAATTTTTCTGCGTCGTTTTCAAAGTGGCATATTTTAAATATGTATCTGAGATTATATAAAAAAAAATTTTTCCGAGGCCCCTTATTTCAAGGGGCCCCCTCTAGTGCGCGCCATGTGCGACCTCTCTTAAATCCGCCACTGTTCATCCGTGTTTTCTTATTTCGAACGTATACGTGTGATCTTTAAGACGCGGTAGCTAAGCAACCCAGGAGCTGTTTTCCGAGGGACCTTCCCCATATTCCACGACTTTTTTTTCTAAAAGTGCCTTTCTCAAACTCACGCAATAATATAAAACGTCCCCTTGTCTTTTTTTTCCTCCCCCCCCTCCCCCCCCTTCCCCTTTTCCTTCCCGTTAAACCATTCTCTTTCTCTCTCTCTCCAATTTATTCTCCGTTGCTCCTTATTTAAAACTTCTTTCTTTGCAGTCCTTTTCCGTTCTCCCGCTCTTCCGTCACGAGACTTCAGCAACCTCTCTCTCTCTCTCACCCCTCCCCCTCCCTTCCCCCTCTTTCTCTTCCCTTATAACGCGAGATTCCTTCCTTCCTTCCATTTCCCCATCCTCTTGCTTCCCCCCTCTTTCCTCCCTCTTTCTCTTTTCCCTATTCTTTTCTCATATTTTCTTCCTTTTTTGTTCTTTCTTTATTGCCAACCGAGATGCTTTACATATTCATGAGTCTCCCCAGGCTGATTCATACACCTCCCTTCCTCCTTCCCGATCCTTTTGTCTAATTTCTTCCCACTCCCTCAATCCTCTCACCCTTTCTCTCTCTCTCTCCTCAAACTCCTTTTTGGCACGTCCTCCACTTACCATATCCTTCTCTCCGACCCTCGTTCTGTATATCTTTCTTTCTTTCTCTCGCGCTCGCCGTCCTCTTCGTGATCTTCCAATCTTTTGTCCCCTCTCTTCGCCACACGCTCTTTCTTTATCAAAACTTTTTCGTCCTTTCAATAGAGGATGCCTTGACTAATTTCGGGATTACTTCCGTCCTTCTTCGCCCGCATTATAATCTCCGGTTTTAAAAAGTTGTTGTTTTTTGTTTTTTTTTTTTTTTGCCGTCGCTTGTCGGGTTGATCCGGGCGCGATGATGCCAAGGTTTTTTTCCTCTCAGGGATGTCTTATTTATGTAGATTAATCGATCGGACGTGTTTTTTTTAGGCGGAAAAAAAGAGGAAAAGAAACCTAGGTGTCGGTAGCAGTGGTTTGTCAGTCGGTTTCGCGGTTGAAATTTTGTTTCTAGTTACCGTTTTTTATTTGGATTTTTTTAAATCGCTCGTATTTCCTGATCATTTTCTGAATTTCTTAAGGGCGGAGTCAGTTCAACAGCCGTCTTAATTTTTGCATCTTGTCTTTTCATGTTCTCTTCGGAAGAGACGTTCAAGTAGTGTCACCTTGGTGATTTTGTTTTCCCTCCTTTAATATGAACGTGTGTGTGCGCGTGAGTTAGAATTGTTCCTCTGTGTTCTTAGATGTGCAATAGGTGGGTATCCCATTCTCTTAAAAATTCATTGTACATACTTGTCAGTACCCGATGGATAACGGAACGTATTAGTATCAGGGCCAGCGTGAGGCGTGTGCAATCGATTCCCCCGAACAGGGCCCCGTGTTTTATTGGGGGCCCCGCACAAGGCTCATTGATATTTAGGCAATTTTTTATTACATATTAATATTTTTAAACATAATCATAATAATTCCAAAAAATTATTTTTAATAATAACTTTTTCATTTAGAAAGTTGCCATTCTTCTTTTTAAAATCGCATTTTTTTGTTCCACCTGGTATATATACATACATAAATAGGCCCCGCTCCCGCTCACTATCGAGCTAGGCGTGATGCCGGCCCTGACTAGCATTAATCCGTGTATTGAAGACGATGGTGATCTTTTCATATTACCTTCATTGTCGTCGTGAAAAACGTCCGGACGCATCTTACGTGAAAAAGTTATTTTGAAAAATTCCTTCTCTGTAAAGTGGCGTAGCCGCGTGAGGCGGCTTCCTTTTATCTAAATCTTTCTTGGCTGTTCCGATTTGGGAAGAGAATATGTTTCGCGAGCAATACACTAAAATGCGCGTCGCAGTTGTTTTTTTAAAAGCTTAAGCGTCTAAAAAAATAGGATTTTCGTTTGCTTTATTTCTACACACGTGTTTATCGCGATCGTGAAAGCGAGCGAACGACATTTCCTGCGCAAGTTGGAAAATTATGAAAATCGCCGTTTCTCATTTGTCTGAGTTCTATTTAAAGACATATTCGAGGGAAAGTTAATCGCGGCTGGTGTGGTGTTTGATCGCACGAAAATAAATGGACGATGTCAAATTCAAAAGAATGGCGTTATTTTTTTTGAGCGTGTTAGGTATCCGTGCATCGTGATATTTTTTGCTTTCCCGCAATTGCTCTTCCTGTGTCGATCACGAGTTGGCGATCGAAGATATTAAAATATGTAGTATTTCTCACTTTCGCCACGGTATGTATAATCCTTAATTTTAAATACGTATGTGTATATGAGTTTCAATTTGGTGTTTTACCCTCAAAAAAGTTAAAGGTATTATTCGGTAATCGCAAACGTAGCCGTACTTTTCTTAACATAGCATATATACTCTCCTGAAAATGCCTGCGATAAAGGAAAGGCCGTTATTTATTTATTTATTTATCAGAAGGCGTTTGTGATCATGCGCGGGGAGAAATGCGTCACTTCCTATTTCCGCTCAACCTAAGATGTTAAGACATGACATGGATTTCTTCCAAAACAAATATCACGTCTTTGCGATCGCGCCGTAGCGGGTCTATGCACCACTTTAAATGAAGTATCGTAGTAATTAGCTTGCTACGCAATTGCAAAAAGCTACGCCCATCCCTCGATTTTCGGGTAGGAATACGTTAGGTTACATTTGAGCGCCCTCTCATGGTCAGTTCAGCATTGCCTCTTTTTTATCATTTCTTATAATCTCTTATATCGAACCAAAATATTTTGTTATTTTTTTATGCTTGAAGACCGTTTGAAGAACCGCCCTAAACCGAAAACGTGTAAAGCTACACCGTGTAATTCGAGGTATGCTGGTAGCTCAGTGCTTTCATATGGGTAAGCTTTTAATGGGAATCAGAGGCATATATATTTTAATGCCTTTAATGTTAAACTGTGCCTAATGAAGGAAATCCGGTATTGTAATAATCCCCATTTTTGGGGCTGTTTTGTTCCAGTATTGCACCATACGAGAACAAAAATGATGAGGCAGCTCCATGCTAATATAACTTTTTCGTATAGATCATCTTCTTTACCTTTTTCGATTTTCTTTCCGAATATTTCATCTATTAAATTACCACTGCTTTTACATTCCATTGGTAACTCTATGTAACCATCAGAATCCTGAATACTTCCATTTCCTATTTTAACAAATAATCAGTCCAGTTGCTACTATTATTACTGTCAGTTTCGACTTTCATATTTTCAGTCAACGTAAAGTTTTTAAATTCTTTCCATAATTTAGACTTACTATTTATGCGTTACTCAGCTAAATTAACTTTTGTTTATTTACTGGTTGTAGATAGCAGCGTAGTGATGTTAACATACATATAAACACACACACAAACACACACACACACATATATATATATATATATATATATATATATATATATATATATATATATATCATAAGCGCTTTATATAATAGATTTCCCGTCAACATTCGAACTCGGGACGTGAACTATATCGGAAAGGTGGTAAATAGTAGTTTTTTATTTTCGAAGACAGAATTCAAGTCCGAGTAGAATTAGCCTAAATGTATAGTTTTTATCGGAAAAAAGTAATAATTTTTCTGGGTAGCAACAATCGGCTGCCTTGGCAACGAGCTTTCATATGGGTAAGCTTTTAATGGGAATCAGAGGCTTATATTGTAATGCCATTAATATTAAACTACGACTAATGAAGGAAATCCGATATTGATATAATCCCAATTTTTGGGGCTGTTTTCCCCCGTTATTGACCCATACGAGAACAAAATGATGAGGCAGCTCCATATGAGCTAGAGACTTGAAATTTGGCACGATTATAGGAATTTCGTCACAACCGAAGGAAAAAATCAGATATCGTAAACATTCCAATTTTTAGGGGCTGCTTCGCGCAATTTCTGCCCCGTACGAATGAGAAAATTACAAGGCACTTGTTATTGAGCTGAAAACTTGAAATTCGGCAGGATTATAGTCTTTGATTACAACAAGAAAAAAATCCGATATTGTAAAAATCCGAAATCTTAGGGGCTGCTTTGCCCCATTATTGCTCCATACGAGGATTAAAACTTTTAAGGCACTTCTGAATGAGCTGTAGGCTTGAAATTTGGCACGGTTGTATGATTTTGGACAAAATCGATTGGGAAAAATTCGAAATTGTAAAAATGCTAAAATTTCAAAATGCTTGCAGAATGCAAGCGCCGTCTACCAGTGTTGTATATCCCCCGTCCGGACCGTTGTAAAGTTCGGGACGCAGAGTTTCATCCAGTTTATTCCAGTGTTCGTGTATGTAATCCCTCGAATCATAAAACGTTTCTCAACGCCACCGCCAATCTTACGGCTTTGCGACCGTCGCGTCGCGGCCGTCGTCATTATTTACGTCATTCCTTTTGTCTCGCGGAAGGACGGATCTCTGGTTTGGACGGGAGGAAAATGACCGCGGATCGCTGGATCCGATGTCTTCCTCTGGGATGGCGCAACCCGTGTTTCGGAGTCGTTTCCGTCCCGCGCGTCGGACACATCGGAAATGGGAAGTTGGAGAGGGGGGGGGGGGAAGATGGGGGTAATAAAGCGCCCGTCACGATTGACGGACGCGTTTACGTCGCCCAGAAGAGTGATTTATGACCGATAAATCTAGAAGAAATGGAATTCGGAGACGAATGGAACGGACGAGGATATTAGTTCGTTGAAAAAAAAAAGAGAGAAAGTTCGTTATTGTCGGTGTGCGGGAGAGAAACGCAAAAGTTCTTTCTTTTATCGACAGTTGGCGTTGCCGTCTGGAATTGACGAATGGTCGGATCGTAGGAAAGTGTAATAATTACGTCATTGTAATATGATATTAATTGATTATTATTGAATTATGATTTTTGTCGTCGAATCGTCGTGGATGTTGAGAATACGTCGTATTTTATATTTCTTTAATTTAATTAAATCATTAGCACAGTTCACGATCTTTTTGCAATGAGCACGCCATCGACACGGTAGAATATAATAAACGAATAAACCTACCTGTGGTAGAATTTTAGCTCGTCGCATTGGTTGCCAGGCACCACATCCGCCCTAGCATTGGTTGCCAGGCACCACATTTCCAGCAGCTCCGCTTTATCATTCTAAAATAGAGATATTTATTCGTCCCCTTTCCAGATTATGGTTTTGTGATTACAGGACTGAGGATTTTGCGCATTTTCCTTGATTATTATACCGAAGAAATAAATTTTTAGCCATAATTATCTCATTTGGAGAACGGAGTATGTGCTGCTTATCATAAATGTTATCATCCAGTTCAAGCTAAGAATCCAAAAATCAGTTCTGTTTCAATAAAGTCTCCCGTTTATTGATATCAACCGCGTGTAATCATTTAAATGTAACCCAATATAATCATATTTATATAATCGGGATTCTGCTACGCTCCTACCTTGACACGAGTTTTAAGGTTTAAACATACGGGTGCCGCAAACCTTTGGCGGTATCGATTAACGTAGCTGGTATATTATCAATTTACTAGTATAAGTGCCCGTCAAAAATGACGGGGATGATCGATTATTCTGAAATAAAATTGAGGCAGTCTTCTTTGACCTGAAATCATACCTCTTGCTGAGAGGATTACCTTAGATCCGAGCGAAGGTTCGAAACCCTCTCGCCAGGTATATTTCTGTGTTTCAGAGCGTGAAAGAGGGAGTGACAAAAGGACAAAGGTACAGAATAAGGCCTTTATATATTACCGATACATTAAAACGTTTTTATATCACAATGCTATCCCGAAAATTTATCAAATTCGGTTCAGTCGTTTGCGAGATATTAAGCTTCAAAATGTATTACATGACAAAGTGACGCTGTCTTTTATATATGTTTTATGATTAGAGCCGTTTCCGTGTTGGCCTCACATTTCAGAATCGTTGATTTATTTTCTTATCAAAGCTTTTCGCGGTAAAAGTGGTCTCACTCGATCTTAATTGTAAAAAAAACTTCCCAATTGATAAGACTGTTTACTTTTTGTCCATGTCAGCGGCGAATAAACGGTTCGATTACTGCGCGTGCAATGACGAAGTACGATGGAAATTTCCGACTGCCTGCATTCGATAGAACGATTTAAGGGGAAGAGTATGATGAGAGAGAGAGAGCGAGAGCCATCTACATACGAGAGGATCTAATTACGAATAGCGATTTTTGGAGTAAAGCTACGAGAAACGTTCCCTAACCTTGGCCCGCGTCAGTTTGATATTGCGGTACGTTTTATCGGTTAATCGACGGTCTCGCTCCAAAGGTAAAAAAGGTCCTCCTCCTCTCTTTGCTGCATCGCTCGGGGTGTCTTGGCGTGTCTGTGTGTTTGTGACACGGGTCATTAAAGGCGGCTTCAGGTACTCGGGAAACCTCCTCCCTTCCCCCCACTTCCTCTCTCCTCGCCACCTGGCGGAACCGCTTGCGCCGAATTTCCTTCCTTACCCTCTCCCCCTCCCCTCCGCCTCATCCTCTCCGTGTCCTCACCTCATGGGTTGGCACAAGAAGGTTAAAAACACGGTAGTAGTCCGTGCTGTCGCTAAGTAGCTGCCGCTGTTTGTAAATAAGGTAATTCAACTCGTATAACGGTGGAATTGCGACTGTGGTAAACGTATCCCTGGATGTTATATTGTAACGTTTTCCCGTGGTGTTTGAGCGAATAAAATTTGTTACAGTTGTTTTAGGCGCACGCTCACGACGCTTCGTTTTTTTTTTTTTTAATGAGGTCATTGCCGCATTAGAGCCTGGCTATTGGAGAGAAACGGTGTTAAAAAGATTTCAAGAGTACAAAGTTTAAAGACGGGATCAAAGCTCATTGCTCTGGATGTGCTAATCCATGTGTAGGGTAGGTTTTGGACTCGTGTCGCGGTCGAAACTGAAAATTTCGAGAAATCTCGCATTGGGAATTATAATTGCTCTTATCCTCTCCGATTTATTTTTTGTTCACTTTTGTTTCACTGCAGACGATATTTGTTCTATTCATGGTTTTTCCTCCTGCAGCGTACGTATAATGTTTATTAATGTAAGGCCTTCTATAATGATGCTTTCATAGTATGATAAGAAAAGTAGACATCGCTACAAAGAAATTTCGGAAGAAATAGATTGTTAGTACTTCGCATACGAAATCCTCCTTTATTTGTCTTTGTCTCAAATTTTATTCGTGCATTTTAATTAAATTGCTGAAGACGGTAAAGTCCATGGCGATGCTCGAATTTTTTACTTCCGTTATGTAATAGCGGGTAATTCTTTATTGCCTGATACATTTTGACTACTTGGCGATTAATCATCGACTATATTTTTAAAAATAGTTGGTATCGTGCTATAAAAACTATATTATTAGATAAATGATAATGCTAAAGGCACTATCAACCGCTTCAAGTTCTCGAAAATATCAAAACAAAGAGTTTTTTAACGTACGTGGACAAACGCACGTTAACCAGCTAACGAATAATATTTTTTTCATTTCCTTTATCTTTTCATACTTGCTGTGGTTATATATAAATGACCAAATAATCTGAATGTCGAACGGTACGGTTTATCTAGACCAGGGTTTTCCAAACTGTGTTCCACGTAACCCAAGGGTTCCGCAGAGGCTAAATAGGGTTCCGTGATAGACAGAGGAAGGGACCCGATACGCTCTTCCTTCTCTCATTTACAGCAGGAAACGTGAACTTGTAAACTGTATGCTGCATGATAAATAAAAATTACAATGATTATAAAGTTAATTTTATTGCGATTTGTCTTGCCACCTTTTAGTTAGGGTTCCAGGGGAATAAATATTTGAACATAAGGGTTCCGTGGCTTCATAAAAGTTTGGTAATCCCTGATCTACGCATTTCGAAGCAGTATAACGTTTTATTACTTTCAGGTCGGGGTATGAAAGCGACATGCAAGATGGTGTCGGGAATCGCCCAAGATGGCATTAAAAAAGGGTCCTTTTTTAACCTAGTTTTTGCGATGTTATTACTCCTGGTAACCTGCCTTGGTTGAATAAATATTTACTGCCGTTCTGGAGTATAATTAGTTGCATTTTTACGAACAGTTCAAACTCGGTGTTAACCTTTAACTACTTAAGTCATTGTGTCGAATTACTTGACTACTTTCCGCTTGTTTGCATTTTACAACAGAGTGCGTTGAATATTGAGTTTTTTCTTTTAATTACTTCAACCGTCAAATATGGCTAGTAAAAAAATGATATTTAAAAACAGTAGCGGTCTGAGAAACCTCACCTCAATTACAACGCGATCATAATACCATATTAACTCGCCAGTCAAAGGTTAAAAATATCTTCCTCGCCCGGCGAATGGAGAACCTTTGACGATTTTTTGCGCGAATTTGACCTCGCTGCCTCTTATTTAAACGAATGCGTCAACAACGTTCTCCGTGCAACTTTTAAAAAAAAATAATAAAACCGTCCACCAGCGCGCTTCGATTCTCATGCCACGAAAGGGGGAGAACCCATTGCGCTTCATCCCTTCTTCCTCTTAGCGGAAATTGACTTTTGTTCTGCGTAGTTAAACGTTTCCGCATCGCCTATTTTCTACCGAGAACAATAACAACCCGTTTTTTTTTCCCCTCTCTCTCTCAATTGTCCGGCGATCGATTAGCTTGGCGCTTGGGACGGTCAAGTTACGTCACGGCGGGTATAGTAATTAATTCCCTCAAGGAGAACTCATGATTAATGCTCTCTCACCGAGAATTCCCTATCGAAATGAATCCTGCACCCCCGCTTTTTGTCCGTTTCGGGAGTTTTCCCCGCGGCGGTCGGGGCGGAGTTTAAGTTAGTGGAAGGAAAGTAGGTATCGGTAGAGGGAGGGGGAGTGGGGTGGGAAGTGGGGGGAGGGGGGGGAGGGATGTGGTAAGATACGTGTGACGTATGTGACGGAGGAGATGTCGCAATTGCGCATGTAAGGAGTGGATGCCGTATGACCGCTTAGATCGTCGTCATCAAGTGCCCTTGACTCACCTTCGCTCCATTCGCCCACGCCGCGCAGCGGTCGTTATTTTGGTTCGCAAGGCCTAGTTCCCAACTATATAACTCCGTGTTCCCTCTCCTCTCTCCTTATCCATCTCTCCCTCCCTCCCTCTCCTTTTCAGGTTCTTTTCTGCTAAATTGTGTGTAGGTGTACTTAATAATAATAATAATAATTATTATTATTTTTCTCCTTTTACGTAGGGTTAGATGTAAGAAAGGACTATATACATAGTGTCAATTTCGCCATTAATAAAGTTGTATGTCTGTCCTTATCCACTCTACTTATTTCTTCCCCTTCTTCCTTCCTCTCCCAATCCCCCCATCCTTTTCCGTTTTCCTCTGTCTTTCCTCATAGCTATGCTTTGTCCATACCGGTAGTTGTTATTCTGTCTTTTTAGGCGCGTTTCGCTTACAGCGTGAGCGCCTATTATCGTCGGTCTGTCCGTCCGTCCGTCTGTCCGCATGTTCGTTCTCGGCTTCTACCAAACGGATTTTCATGAAATTTGATATTAAGGACTTTCAATCAAATATAATAAGAAAATCGCAAAAATGAATCACGCCAATCAGGGGTACCACTTTACTGAGGACAAAAAATTAAATTATCGTCATATCTCGTAAAGTATTGCTCATATCAATATATTTTTCAAATAAAAGTTGTAGAACTGGTAAAGTAGAGTATTTCCTTTCCTATACATTTTTATCGTAAGAGTAGCCGTTATCGAGAAAATCAAACTAGAAAGTCTTATATCGAGTTGAACTTAGAAAATTTCTTGCATGTTTACTTCGTTGTTGCTAACATAAACAATCTCCCAAACAAACGTTTAATTTCCTTACGTGTGCATGTAATATTATTAAATAGGAAGAAAATTGATTATTTATGATGAAGAGAAGAACTTGAAAACTCAATTTCCCTTATGTACAGGTAAGTATATAATTTCTTTCTAATACTCCATTGCACGAAACGCGCCCATTTGTGATACGTTGTACACTTTCCTAACTTGTTTCATTTTCGCACCGTCTACCCTAGGTGTTTGTTATACCAACTTACCTGCTAGGTATCCCTGTCGCTTCTCCAAAGCTGCCTATAAATTACGCATGCTTCAAACGGTCTCGATTTTCATAGGAGATTCAGCGTGGCCTTTTCTATCGCTGCGGACACTAATGCAGTATACAAGTTAATGTTAATAAAGACAGGAATATTTTCAAACGTATATTAATGAAAATTATTCACCTTTTCAATTTAGGGGCGTATGCTAGTTTTCCCGGCTCGAGGTTCTCGGTTCTTGGAGCGGTACTTTTGGGAATAAGAGTCAGATGGGACTTACAGTCTCTTTCGATATTAATAAAAATGTGAGTTATTATTTGTGACTACGTCCGCCTGCCGCATGGTGACCCTCGCGCACCATCGATTGGAAAACAACGGTCTAGTGATGCCAAAAACGGAGGTACGTGGTCATAGGATGGCACGGCGATACTAAATCATAATAAAGTGTTTAGCGCTAAGTTATTATGCAATAATTTGTTTTACCATACTCAGTTGCGTGCCAACACAATACTTTAGTTCGTTATTGTTACCTGTGCCCACCTTATATTTATAAATTACCTATGTGATCCTTATGCAATTTGACCTGGAAATTTCCTGGCCTATATCTTTCCTGTTATTTTGTCGACTAGTTCTATTGCCTTTTTCCCCTTCTTACGGTTTTTACTCTTATTTTCGTATTCAATTCCATTTTCCGACATTTTTCATTCTCCACTTCTTTACCTCTGCGTTAAGCGTAAGCGTGGTTCTCTTTCTTTATCCGCAAATCTTTCGCCTTTTCCATCTTCTTCGCTTCGTTTCTGATATCTTTACATCCTGTCTTTCGTTCATCTAAACTCTTCCCTTCGTTTTTTTCCTGTTCCTTCTTTCGTACTTTCTCATGTAAATCATTTCCCCCTCTCCTTGGTTTTCTCGTTTCATCCATCCACGTATTCCATAACTCCTGCTAGTCCTCACTCACATCATCTCTTTCGTATGTTTTTCTTAGTCTGTAACTTCTGTTTCTCGTCCTCGACCGTCCATCATTCCTCTCCTTTTTCTTTATATATTTTATTTGTTTCCGTTATCTTTCTCGTGCCATAATTTTCTTTTTCTGTTTTTCTGTTTTCATTTTTGCTGGCAGAGAACGCATTATTGGGAGGCCTTGTCTGTCTGCCCTTCCGTAATCATTCTTCTCCGTGAACTACTTCGGTGATTATTTCGAGATTTAGTGTGGTTAATCTATTCGATAACTTACCTATGTAGAGATTCCAAAGCACGAAGTTTCAGAATTGTAGAATATTATTTATGTTCACTGCTCTCACGATGCACGTCTAATTTTTAAAATATATGTTTTCCCGTTTGTATTTCGCTTAATATTTTGTTTTTTTATCTCATCTGAATCACTTACGTATTGCCTCCTCCTATTGCTGCATCTCAGCCGTTCGGGAATCCATTTCAGCAGTGGCGTAACTACAGTACGGTGGCGTGGGTAGCTAAATGTCCGGGGGACAGAGTCCCGGGAGGATTCTAGATATTTTCAGAATATAGAGAAGAATAAATATTTTTTGAATCCATTTCCAATTCCAATTTCCGAATGACTTTCAAGTTAATCATTAGCGTTGAACAGTTTCATACGATGATGTCCACTTCTAGTTTTAAAGGACGACTCACGCCACTGTCGCGTTCCCGGCATCTCATTTATATTTGTGTCATTTGTCGAATTTTCCCATTACGATTAAATTAAGATTTTAGTTCTCAGAAGGCCTCTGCAAATAATATATATGCTATCTCACACTTTTGGCAAATTAGGGGAACCGGGTTTCGGAAAGAGATACTTGCTGAGCGTTCTTTTTGGAAGCTAAAAATAATTAAAACCTACTGCCGTAGTACGATGAGTCAGGAAAGATTATCTGGTCTGACGATTTTTTCTCATTGAGTAAGCCTTTGCACGAAGGTTGAATTTCTCTGAAATCGCGGACCAATTTGCAGAGATAAAGGCAAGTAAAAAGGATTTTAAAAATTGAGGTAAGAAGGATTTATAAGACACATTTAAAACCGACATTTGATAAATTGCGAATGTCCGTACGCCATTGTGAACTTATTTAACACTAAATAACGCAGAAAATGGCTCGCCAAACTTTTTACTGAAAGAGCCACATGTACTACTGTGTGGGCCACATACGACCTTTCAAATGACTGATAAATTAAATAAAAAATTTCAGAGAGCAATCTTCGTGATTTTTTAAAAATTCTTTAATATTTCATATGCTTGAATTGCTAGGTAAAATTTTCTCTTCACGTTTATTAAAAAACCCTAACCTCTTCAGTAGTATGCACCCAAGTACTCGGAAAATATCGTTTAGGTATGAAAAATGATATCTAGTGATAACTCCTGCAGGTAAATACATAAAACCTTCAAAAATCTCTGGGTAAGGATGAAATCATGTGGGTCGAGGGTCGTAGTTTGGAGATCCCCGCTGTAGAATATATAGAATAGGTATTAAATGGATTTTTCGTTTATTCTCTTGCTAGTTAAAATTTTCTCTTAACCCTTAACCTCTTCAGCTTAGTCCTTATGATTGATTAATAAGTGCAACTTGGCAAGTTTTACAGTGGGTTTGACTTTTAATTTAATAGCATATGTATTTGTTGGTGGAGGAACCATAGATAATATTTTGCCACCGGGCCTTCCGCTCCTAGTTACGTCACCGTATTTGAGTTCATTGTTAAACCAAATGAGAACCATAGATAAGAGACATGCGCAGGTTAGGGTCTGCGTTCTGTGATTAGAAGGTCGGAATCATCGCGGGTTCCGTGTCGAATTTCACGACTCGCTCCGGGCACGTGGTATCCGACGCGCGCCTTCGCGTTCGATCCCTTGCGTCGCCAAGGGCGGGCGCCATCGTCTTCTCCAATCGATCAACTTGTCCGTGACCTTCTCGCGAGTTGTCCTGAAACGCAAGAAGAATGATAGTTTGAAATGATCGGCGCTCAGTTGGGGCGTGATTAAAATAGGAAAGGAGATGGCGTTGGGGGGAGCGAGTGGCGGAGATAGGGAGTGAGGTTGGAGGGAGGGAGTGGAGAGAGAGAGGAGAGGGAATGCAGAGAGAGTGGAGAGAAGGAGAGAGAGAGAAGAATGGGTGGAGGGAGAGAAATGTGAGTGGAGAGAAGGGGTGGAGAGAGAGAGAGAAGAGAGGGGGTAGAGAGAGAGAAGGCAGGGGTTTGAGGTAGGGGGGAGTGGAGAGAGAGAGAGACTATAGAGAAGTTGGAGTGGAGGGAGAGCAGTGGGACTTGGAAAAGGAGAAAAAATGGAGAAGCTGTAAGAGAGAAAGAAATGTTATTATGAACCAAATAGGAAAGAGATTAAGGCAGGTAGAGAGGGGTTGATGGAAATGGAAGAGGATAATAGACTCGGAGATTGGAAAGGAGAGAGCCGTATAAGGATGTGTAAGATATAAATTAAGGATGTTATAAGGAAGAGAGAGTGTTGTTAAAGGTGATAGCAGGAAGATAAAGGGAGAGGAATGAGAGAGGGAGAAGAAATAGTGGTAGATGTAAGAGAAGGTAACAGAAAGTGGGGTTACAGAATGAGATGAGAGGGAGAGAGAGAAGTTTCCCCAAGCGAGAGAGGATCGGGGGAAGAATTATAGACAGAGGGGGAGGGAAAGAGAGACCATCATCGCGGGAAATGGCGGATGTACGGGGGAGAGCCAGAGGGAGGGGAATTGAGGAGGGGTATATGGGGGCAAGAAGGGAGTGTTCACCCCTTCCGGGAAAGGATTCTCTTGACGACTTCGATCGGTTGGGGGAAAAGTATTCTAATAAGATACCGAGAGTGAGCGGGGATCTTTCCCTTGATTGCGCCGAGGATGTGTTCCTGAGATTAGAGTTGACTTTTCAGTGGTTTTATAGCTCGTGATTTACAAAGAAGGAATTGCGGTTTCCGCGAAAATCGAATTAGGCGGTTACCGTATAACTTGATTGTTGTACGGGTTATAAAACTTGCGGGGGTAACCTGTGGCGGTTTCTCGCTTTTGGTATCTCGAGTCTTCTTCGTAGAAAAAAAATTATAGCTCGAACAGGGGCGGTTTTTATAGATAGTGGGGCCCTGCGCGCAGCCTTTTTTGAGGCCCTATTTTTTTATAATTTTGGAATTCGGGGGAGGGGGGTCAGCAGCACGGGGGCCTACTTCTGCGCGCACTGCGCATACCTATAAATCCGCCCCTGGGATCGGAGTCATTGATGTTTTATAGAACTTTAGAATGTAGACACAAATCGTTCAAAACCTGAAGAGCACTTCAGCTACAAAGCAGCCACCCTCTTTACCGATCTTTTATTCCTGTCAAAAAAAGGGTAATTGGAACCGCCGGTCGTCCTGATCGGATGTGTGCGTATTTAGGCGTGACAACCCGCGGTAAAGAGCGTTAATGGTATTTTATTTGCTTTGAGGAGTGTGCCTGGGTTCATTGGCAAACGGCACTTATTTCTGGACCAATAGTGAAATGTGGACCTAGAGAACGCTTTCTGCGGCCGCCGAAGCTACGATGAAAAAAGCGATCCATAAAATTTTATTCAGACAATTTCATATTTTTTTGGATGAAATTATTGTTAAAAAACCCGAATGTTGAAATCAAAACGCTGAAATAGTTCGAACTTGCTTGTATTGCACCATATAATCTCGAGGTATCTTCCGATGCAAGCTCTACCAATCTGTAACATTCGCAACGTAGACAGAGCATTCGCAACTTTTCAATTCGTTCCGTTCGTGTAGGAAGCTTTGCCCAACCCTGCTTCAGAGCGAGTCTCTGCAGAATTTCGACGCTACGTGTCCGAGCTCACGCAGAGGCCTGTTTTTCACGTGCCGGTGGTTACGACGGCGGGTGAGATTATCACTCACAATGCGCGTCCTTCCCGTGTGCCGAGTTATTTTTGCGGCCCATCGGATGCATTTCATTAATGGCGGACCCCTCGCGTCGTATGTGAATTAAGCCACCAAAAACTGTGACTTTAATGGGCATTCTCCCCTCGTTTCGACGAATTGGATGCCGAGTGTGGAATAGGTTGGGAACGAAAAAACCGTCGAGAAAGCGTCGCTAGTTGTCTCCAAGCATCCGTATTTTTTTCTCCCGTAATGCTGCGGATGAAAGGACGGCTATCATCAATTACTCCGCGAAAACACAGCTCGAGGGTGCCAACCGACCCAGGAAAATGAGGTTTTATTTGTCACTCTTCCATTTAATGTTACGTCCTTGTGTTTCTTTCTCTGCCTCGTCAGCTCTATTTCCTCTTTTCTAAAAAAAAATCTGCCTCTCTCGCCCTGCAAAATCTCCCGCCGCATGGCATCAATTTCAATTGCTTATATGGTCATTTTCGCCAAAACGTCCAAACGGACTTTCTCCTCCTTCCCTCTCGTAAGCAAAACGATTTAGGAGCGATGCCAAGCTTTTCAACGCAAAATATACGAGCCTATTAGAATTTTCTCTTTCTCTCTCTCTACTGAATGTTCTCTGATTCAAAAGTCGCCCAATAGAATGGATCTCCCCATGTTAGGTTCATATTTAACTCTCCTAAATGCCACTTAAAAGTTATTTTACGACTCTGGGAAACAAAAAAAGGGATGCAAAGCGAAAAAAAGTGCTTCGTTTTGCTAATGAATCCCTTCAAGCGTCTTCCTGCTTCACAATCTTCTTTCTCGATGTTACATTCTTGCTCAATAATTCTTTCCCTGCCTAAGTTATCATTTTTTTAAAAGTACATATAAATTTTTCTACCTCGTGTTTAGGCAATTGTGCGATCTGAGACTTTATCTGTTGTCAACCAGGTCTTCTTCCAGTAATCCAACTTTAATAAATATTCGGATGCTAGCATGAATCTGAGATACGTTGTTATGGCAGTCTTATAAATGTCAACCACTCCTCATTGAATTAGGGATTGCATTTCCATAAAAATATTGCGAAATCCAGATGGACGTTTCGGCTACAAATCAGCCGTCATCAGTCTTGATTCACCGATGTGGTTTCCTTAACCATTTTATGACTTTTGGAAGCAGTTATTCAGATTTATTTCAGCTCTAAGACGACCCCTGTAATTCTCTCTAGAATTAAGTGTATTGAAACGTATAATCCGATTATAAAACCTGTACAGGAGATGTCAAACTATTTCTTGTCCCTTTTGTGGATGTCTTTAGGCCACGGGCAGGCTTAATACGTTTTGTAACAGCCCTTTACCTACGCTCACTTTAATATCTAGATTTCACGTTCAGACGTAAATACGGTTGAACCCCTGTAATCTGAAAGCTCTGGACCGGAGAAGTTCCGGGCTATGGAAATACAGGTGGTTAGTATATAATCATTGTACTGCTACTGTGCACGTTACGTTAACCATAATTTTTCACTTTAACACGAGGATATAAATAAAACATGAACAGACATGAAGTAATATAAAAAATATTGTCTATGTGTAACGTTCCTCATACAAGCAATTTGTTTCACACGATCCGGGTGGGATCATAGACGAAACGGACAGTTTTTAACCCCTTTTAAATTGTTTCATAACCCGTGGGAATCGAGAGAAGGGTGAAATCGAATTACCGTCTATGCCATATTTCCGGATCAAGGATATTTTATCTGGATTAGTTAAAATTCTGGAACCAATCCGAACCAGTGATGTTTCTGGATCGCAGGATTCCGTCTTGAAAAAGGTTCAAGTATTCTTCTTTTGTGATTTTTTAGACCCCGTCTCAAACCTGGTTACTATAAATGCTGCGCAAAAAAACATGTATAACTTGTCGAAAGTAAAAAGAATTTTCGTCAGGGACACGGATTCTTAGGATAACCCAGGCGTTTCACGTGATCGCCGAGTATTATCTCGAATCGCTTTCCTCCCATCGGCGGGCCCCCGAAGGGCGTTGAGATCCGAAATAGATTGGAGCGAAAACCGCGGCTTGCTTGCGCGCGCGTGAGTCAGGAGGGCGGGCGTAACAAGTTCACGGTTTGGAAATTTATCCGAGGCGAGTATGTTGAAGTCGCGTGTGAATCACTCTGGAAATGCTAAACGGCGCGTGGGTTGCGGAGGAAGAGAAAGAGAGAGAGGAAGAAGGGGGCAAGTGTGCGTGTGGGTGTGCACCGCAAGAGTTTTAATAGGAAAGATGACCGTTTAGAAAAAATGCCGCTTTTGGCAATAAAACGACTTCGTTTGCGCGTGCCTGTTTCGAAGTTGAAACTATCTATTATATAGGAGGAGGATGCTCCGAAAGTTTCTTTATTGTTCTACGTAAACTTCGCGTAATTTCTCAACGGGGGTATAAAAGTCGATAACTGCGACAATATTTGGACTTGGTAGGTTTCTCGAGAATGCCCCCAAAGCCGGCAAATTTTTTCTTTGAAAAAAGAAAGAACGTCTATCTAGATTAAATATTTAGGAAATCTTGCGTTTCACGTCTGCAGTTAACTTTCAAACGCAAAATTTGCGTTCATAGAGTACGTCCAAGTTGTGTTTAAGTTCACGGATTAAAAACTCGGTGGGTCGCTTTTGTTGTTCTATTGGTATCATACTTATCATAATTTATCTACCCGTAAACATTTATATATTAAGTTATAGTTAAACCTGGTCTTCCAAATACTCTTAATTTCCGCAATCTTCTAATTTTGGGTCTCTTTACTCTTAAAATTTCCTTCGAACTCGTGTTTAATCATACTGACTTTCCTCAGGTGATGTCCAATCCAGTTCACCTTCCTCTTTTTATTCTTATTCTATTATTGGTATAATAAATCCACAAATATTAAAGTAATATTGCATTTCAGAAATGAGTAATATCCCCAATAATGATTAATTGAGAATTTGGCCAAATTAATTGCCACTCCGGTAAAATTAACATGCGTAAAAAATAAATGCCGAATATTTACGACAAATGCCTGTAACTGAAGAGAGGAAAGCCGAATGTCGTGCAGTTATGATTTATGTAAAAACGCCCAGTCACGGAGAGGTTGAAGATATTTACACATCACGCAATTCTCCGAAAAAGTTGGCTCGGGTGTTTAGAAAAATCAAAACTCCGTGTAGTCCAGTTTTTTGAAGTACGTACTTTGCGAAATTCTGACTTGTCGCCTTAGTGGCGTTCGAGGCAGAGAATGGTGGATGAATAGACCGCATTTAACTCACTCCCTTCGCGAACAACGAGGAAGGCGGTAAAATCTTTACTCGACGGCGCTGGTTTCAACAAATTGCCAGGGCGTGACCCATCGCCTGAGAGAGGTGATATTCTCTCTCACGCTGCGTCTCTTCGCGAGTCCCTTTGGCCGTCGAAAAGGCCAGAGAATTATTGCGACACAGAGTAAAAGACGCACGCTGAAATTGCGGGACCTCTGCCAGTCAAGAACGTGTATCTCTGTTCCTTACCTGTTTCATAGATTATGGAACACGCAATTTAATTTGTCGCGCAGACAAAGTTATTGTCAGGATTTAGAACAGAAAAATGTAAGCTAAAGCAGATAGCTGTATAGGTGCTGATCAATTTGGTTACGAAAAGCCACTACAGGTACCAGTGTGATGAGGTATTTAGTAAAAGAAACATTGAATACAGGATGTGTTCTTGTGCTTTGTGGTCCTTGAAACGGCCTTTGATGAGTTTTGCGGCTTAAGGTTATAGACTTGAATCTGTGCATAATCCAGACTGCGCAGGTAAGGGTAGAAGAGGAAGAATCGGATTGGGAAATGCTAGGAAGATGAATGAGGCAGGGCTGCCTACTCTCTCTGGTCCTATTTAATATTCATGCTAAAGAAATTATAATCGAGGCATTAGAGGATATAGATAAAGAGACAGCATAGTTGTAAAGGATGTAAAAACCAATTAATTAGATTTGTAGATGACAAAAAATTAGTGAGTAATTAGTGAAGAGGGCTTTCATCTAAGACTTATATCCTTAAATTAAAAGGCAAAGGCATTCCGAAAGTCAATAGAAAGAAAGCTAACGTCCTGAGATATACTAAAAGCGGGGATTCACAAGTCAGTGATACAATGGTGGGGAATAGCTGGAACAAGTGAAATGTTTTACTTATTTAGGTAGTATTATGTCACAAGATGGAAGAAGTACAAAAAGATCGAGACAAGGATAGCAAGAGCAAAGGAGGGATTTTCGAGAGTTGTTCACAAGAAGTCTGAATGGAGATATGAAAAAGAGGATAGTGAAAATTTTGATATATTTTATTATACGAGTGTGAGACATGGACAATAAAAAATAAGATAAGCAGATTGGAGGCGTTTGAGATGGGGGCACGCCGTAGACCAGCGATTCCCAAACTTTTTTGTGTTGCGGACCCCCATTCATAAAATTTTCTTGTTTGCGAGCCCCCTTTCTATTTTCCATATTTTTTAGGACTACCTATGTATTATAGCTAGAATTGGATAAAAATAACAGTTTTTGAACATAACTTCATATTTTATTAGTACAAACTTGTTTTGAAATAAACGGTATACATTTTATTAGTTAATATTAAGTACAAAGTATTCTATTTTAAAATTAGCTTTAATATCAAAAGTAGTTTTTTTGGGAGATGTATACTGTTATTTTGATGATAAAAGAGCAGAAGTATTTCGTTTAATTTTACTCAGTTGAAGTCTTGCATCTGATTTTAGCTCGAGCCTGTGTCTTCATTTGTTCTTTGCATTTAACACATATATTGAAGATCCTAGAAAGGAAGAGTTCTGGGACCGCCAATTTAACAAAATGAATCATGGTAAGGTTTGTTCTTGTTGGGATGGGAACCGAAACCCTGTATTTTACATTGCCTGAATTACTTCTCTTTCGCGATTTTGGCTTTCGCGGTGTTTTCCGGGAACGTACCCCGCCAAAGACGAGGTTTACCTATAACTTTTATTTTTTCAAAGATCTTCGCGCGGACTCCCGAAAATTAAGCTCGCGGATTCCCAGTTTGGGATACACCGCCGTAGACTATTGAAAATTAGTTAGAGAGAAAAAAAGTTAAGGCAAATGCTGTTGGGGAATAGTAATTAGAGCAAGAAGAGAAAGCCTAGAGATATGGCTGGGTGAAATTCTGATAGGCGAAGGTATTTTAGAATATATATACTCGGAAAGGAGCAGGGAGGTACGAAGAGAAAAGTGATACGATTAGATGCCTTAAAAGATGGGAATGGGTGTGATAAGATGAAGAGAAAGGCTTTTGATGGAACAGATAGGGTTTTGTTAAGCCAAAATCCTACCATAAGCAAGATTACCAATGATTATGGCGATAATCTCAGAGAATCTGTGGGTAACTTACCTTATGTAAACTCGAATGCGGTACCCTGAAGCTTTTACAAACAACCGCACAATGTATTCGCAACTTTCTAAGGCAGAAAATTTTGCCTACCCCTGGTTTAGAAGTTTTTTTATCCCGCTTTATTAAAGGAGTTTTGTTTAAAAAACGATTCACTCGGCAATCTTGCCGAGTTTGTATCCTGACAATTACTTAATATGGCGGTATTAGGCTGCGTTAGGAATGATGATTGCCCATCAGTTTAAGACTAAAACGTAATTCGTCGACATAAATTCCGTAACTTGACTTTTCCCTCCCCTCATTTTGACCTAGAAGTACAAAATTAAACCCGTCCGGGAATAATTAATGAAATGCGCTAACTTCGCGGCAAAAAGAGAGGCGGGGGGGGGGGGGGGGGGGGGGGGGGGGCTTTCAAACTCAAAACGTCTCTCGCCATCATGACGCAGCCTGCCTGTAACAAAAGGATCCCAGCGTTTTGCTCTGGAGTAAGAACGCATTGAAGTTAACCTTTAACGACGCGTGTCGAATTATTTGAAGCGCAAACCGGTCTTTTTTATTTTATTTTTTCGGGAACGATTCATCTTAACGTTGATAATTTGAGCATCAAGCCTCGTTAAAATCTGAGCCATTACGCGGAATTGCCTAGGCTGCTGGATGCGGCAAAAAAATCTGTCGTAAACCCATGAGGTACGTTTTGGGCATAACTCTGACCCCTTAGGCTTAGGATAGGAATTATGACTATGCAAACGACATTTTAGGTACGGTGAGGTGAGGTGAAGAAGGTAAACTTGAGCACCTTTATTACCAAGATTCCTGACTACGGCGAACTTCAGGCCAACTATCCCACGAGCGAAGTTAATTTTTAATATAAGGGTTTCCTTACGGGGAATGAACAATACAGAAAACGGGCATGAATTGAAGCGAATACCTATATACTCTTTTTACTTAATCGAGAATATGTATTTTATTAAATATACTTCTCATTGGAAGGCTAATTAGTTGGCAATGAGAAAGGCAAGTAACGCTTCTATTATACAAGATGGGCCAAAAAAATGTACCCGATTTCGAAATTAAAACAAGTAATTGAACTATGATACTAGTGTAAAACGAAAACTATTTGATAGAGGGACTTTTCAAATTCATTTCCATCATTACAGATTTTCAAAATGTCTTCTATCATTCTGAGCACGCATGCGAGTGGGCGCAGTGCAGTTTCTGAGTATGTGCAGCCCGCAGGAATACAACCCTAATATTGACTATAGCTGTTGTTGTAAACTTATTTGTCGAATTTTTGAGTCTACGAAAAAGGATTAGTATTTATCAAACATTTTCTTAATTTTTCCTGAATAATCTATTACATTATTCAATCCTGTCATATATGGTCATCCAGGAGTTAAAAAAGAACAGAAAATGAACCGATTATTTGTTCTCGAAAAAAATAGAATGTTTAAGTTCTAAATTTTTGAAACGGTGTTCCGCAATGCACGTTACTGAGGGTTAAGATCGCCCTCTGCGGTCATTGGGAAATATCTCGACGGCAAAGCTCCAACTTATGCGGATTTATTATTGAGAAGTTTTTATTAAACAGTGATAGGAAGACAGCGAAGGAATGTAAGAGTAAAAATGAACGTTCACATATAACGGAGAAGTGTTCCCGTGTTGCGTACTTCTATTGTCCTATGCATAAACCCGTAGTTTATGTACAATGTAGATGTAAAATAAAATACGTATATGGAACGTATCTTATAAAATAAAATAACACTTAAAAGTTCAAATTGTCATTTGTCGCGCTCTTGACGAGTACCTCGTTCGCTTAGCCCTTGTCCCGACTCTGCGTGCCTCTCTATAAGTGAAATTTCGCGGAAACAGTCGAGAAAAAGAACACTGTTGGGTTGGTTGAAATGAAACGCCTTCTCTCAATTGCATTATAAAATTAATAGCAGTAGGCTTCCTGGGGACCTTCAAGGTTCGCTTCGCGCGGAAGGTCCTTTCCATCCGAGAGAGGGGAGTTGGCTTCGTGTCCTTCGAATCGAAAAGTTTTGATAGCTTTTTCGTTTTTGAGAAGAGGCTTTGGAGAATTTTGCGAATCAGAGGCAAAAGGAATCTGAATAGATACTCTGCAAGCCACCGCAGTTGGTGTGTGTCAGGAGGAGATTATCTCCGACCTAACATCTTATTCTCCTATTATGCTCTCTAATCATCTTAGGGAAGAAGGATCCCTTGTATCTATCCGTCTTACAATTAATTTCTCGGATCATGTCAGTGTGGTCGTGGCGTCCTACATAAGTTGGGCTCTTAATTATGCCTGATTAAAGTCTTCTGATCTAAATCTCTGGAATAACAGATGCGTAGACTTTTCTCGCCGTTTTTCCAAGCTGTTCTATTATGCTCGTGACACTTACTTGCCTACCATATCTACGTTTCACGAAACGCGCTACCTTTCGTTGAATTTTCTTAAACTCCTGAATAAGGCCTATCTCATAAGGATCCCATATGCTACACGAATATTCAGTTATCGGTCTAATTAGTGAGAAATAACATACCTCACGGGACTTTTCGTCACATACCCCTAATCTACGGACAAATTCTGGCCTTTTACGTGCTGCTCCCGTTATCCGTCGAATATGCTGTTTCCAAGATAAATTGCTCGTTAATACGATTCCAAGATATTTCTGTGTTTTCACCGTTTATATAAGTCTTTTGTGGAGAAAATATTCACTATTGATAACTTCTTCCTGTCTACCCTGCCAAAAACTAAGGAACGTTTTACACCATTCCGAAATAGAATGTAAATCCCGTTGGAGGATCTGAACATCTTCTTCGTTAAGAATTATCCGCGAATAATCTACAACTACTGCTTACAGTATTGCTCAGATCGTTTGTTTTTATTAGAAAAATTAGCGGACCAAGACACTTCCCTGGGGAACGCCGGAGGTGACATTCACGAGTTCTGAACAATGTCTATCGTTTATTACCATCTGCTCTCTATCACGGAGAAACGCTTCTATCCATCTTACAACTCTCTCGTCAGTCCCGTACCATTTCAACTTTCGAATAAGCTTAGGATGATCTAAAAGTACGGCGTCTGCCTGCGTATTTGCTTCACCGGAATTTAAAATATCTTGTGTGAAGAGCTCTAATTGGCTCTCACACGACTTGCCTTTTCTAAAATCATGCTGATTGTTATCTGCTTATTAGCTATAGTTTAATAGCCGCCAATAAACTACATATATATAATTAGATGAGGTATCATTGAGCTAAATATAATGTTCTCTAAACCCTTAGGAAGTCTTCTCAATCAGCAGCTAACTGACACGAAAGTACATCCAGGTTAACCTCGACGATCATTAAAATCCATTTAAAATTTTTAAAATATCTATCTGTGTAACCTCCACACGCTGTACATTCGCGACAGTTAAACTCTGGAACCTATACATTCACGCGAGATTTACAGTTTCAACTGCTTGTTATGGACAAATACGTCGTCCAGCGTTATTATTTATTTGTAGTCGAGTGGTACGTTACCTATAACACCGTTTTATATGTTTTTAGCGGAAACACATTTGTCGTCCTAATATGACACTAGTTGCATATTAACCGGACGGGGGATGTCTGGTGGCAGTTACCGACTCCCGCTTCGTTTTCGCCATTTTCTCCGAGCAATTTATGCGAGGTGACGAATAATTGGGATCGTACGTACGTTTACGATAAACGTCGTCGCGAATGTTTAGTCGCGGGTTCGGATTGGAAGTTCGCCATGCCAGGAAGCATTTCGAACGAAGATATTCCGACTGCGTCGGACATTTTTTTCATCGTGCTTCTGGAGGTGGCGTCTTCCAGTGCCGTCGTCAACGTTATCAAAAAGGAGGGATGAATTGTTGAAGTCACGTGTTCCGTTCTTTCTCTTTCTGGAAAGATTCCAATTTCTCTCATGGCTGGATGGCATCCGTTGCCTAATCCCTTATCTTTTTCCTTGCACCGAACGACTTTCGACGGCACTGCAAGTCGTTTTTCGTCCCTAGTTTTATTCTTGTTCAACACAGATGTTTTCTCGTTAGCGAGAACGCGTAGATTATTCCGAGTAAGTATTGCGAAAAGGCCGTCTTAAATTTGCTTTATTTTTTTCCGAGCTAAAGTTAAAAACGATAATGGATGAGTAGAAAGTAGGGACTATTTTATTGTTTCGACTGTATAAACGGCAAGAGTAGGATTTTATGTAAATATCTCGAAAATAGTTTGAAGGCGTGTTAATTAATTCTTTCTACAGGTTTGAATTTGTTTCGTTACCTTTTCAAAAATCGTGGAAAATAATTAGGTTTTAGAAATAAAATTGAGGAACTACGTGAAAAGATTTGCAGGAAATGTCACCGGTTCAGTTCTTTTTCGTAAAGGTTGTCTGCCCTCCATTTTTTTTTCCCGAGAACCTCTTGAGAATGGATCTAGATTTTCTTTTGAGTCGAAATAAAAAAAAACTCCAGAGCGTTCCAACTTTATTTGATAATTTCATTACCCACCTTCTTTTCTTTGTTAAGATTAGGTTAACGTAAACCTATTTGTAGCTATTTTTCTCCAAGGAGAGACGATAGAAAAAGGTGTCCTTTATTCGTTTCAAAGCGTTATAAATTTCTCAAACGGGCGCTAAAAAAAAAGAAAGTCTTCGTCAAATTCCCGAGGGCGGTATTGTTGTGGAAGTTGTTCTCGTTAACGAAGAATTTAAACGAGAAAACTATTCCGCGATATTAATTTTTCTCGACGGAAAACTCTGGAAGACATTTTTTTTCTCCTGGCGGTTGGGAGAATTTAGCGTTTCATCGCGCATAAAACACGCGAAACACAAGTCTCTCGACTTCGTGTTGATGCAATAGAGAGAGAGAGAGAGGCCCCATCTCCGAATGCTTCGACGGAAGAGGCATTTACCGGAAAAGTATGTATACCTTTTTTTCCTATCTTTTTTTTTTTTTGAACGAATGAGGCGAAGAGTTTCGAGTCGTTACTTCTGTTTTTCTTTTCCTAGGCGACTTCCTTTCTTTATCTTCCGGCGCGATATTGCGCCACATTCCAAGGATCGGACAATTGAAAACTCGAAGTTTATGTATTAAGAAAAATATATACGAAGGAGATATTGTTTTTTATACGTATATCTCTCGCCGTGCCGAAAAAAGGTAACTATGTATCTGGAACGTTCCGGAAAGATTCTTTTTGTTTTGTTTCGTTTTTATTTATTTTTTTGAGGTCATGATTTTCTCCTCCCTTCCTTCTAAATAATAATAAAAAATTTTATCTCGTAACTTCTTCCAGTCGGCTGATTTATTAGCAATTTTTTCGGTGGGTTTTTCTCTCCTCGAATGATATCTTCTGCCATCCCCGTGCTCCCGTTTTTTTTCTTACGCGAGCTGTTGTTTTTGAAAATCTTTTTCGCGTAGTTTTTCCGCGAAGATAAATATTATAAAAAGTGGTCCTCGAAAGCGTACATATACTCGATCCATATTTTTTTCCGTTTCAGTTCTAACCTTTCGACCACTCGGGGCGTACTAACTTTTTTTTATAAGGGGGTCATTTTTTTCCAATCGGCTATTGGGCCCGCAACGTATTCGGAAAGGTTTCTCGTATGTTCTTCGCGAACGAAATTAATATAAAAAGAAGAATGTTTGGAAGCCACGTTCTTACTCGTCATTCGGATACGATAAAAAATGGGTGGGGGGGGGGGGGAGAATCAAAAGGGCAATGAAGTGTCTGCCCTATTTCGTAGTGGCTTAGAAGTTAAAAAAAGTTTCGAGCGTGCCCTGGAATTTCGAGATACCTTTATATTGCAGCACGTGAATTGTGTAAGCATGGAGTATGAACGGAAATTCGTCGAAAAGTTTTATCGTTCCCGAATATTAGTTGATCAAGTGAATGGAGTGCCTTATTGGTGACAATGAGCGTTGGAGTCGACCAAAGTTTACAGCGAAATAAGTCGAAATAGTCGCTAGAAGCGGCAGGTCCTTATTGTTCGTGTTTCAGGATACGATATAACAAGTTAGCAAATGCTTAAGTTATAGTGTAGATATGTTGCAGTATGCATGGACATGTGTGCGGGCGTTTTTCAGGATAATAAAGGTAATGTATGCGTGTTTTTCCCAGCGTAATAGTCGTGTTTAGATCTACGTAAGGATTGTGGGGATCGTTGTCATAATTAACCGCGCGTTGCCAAGTTCTCGTGGTAATGACAGGTGGAGGTGTAATGCAATCGTGTATTCTTCCTATCCACCTACCTAGTCGTTTGTCTAACTTTATCAAGCTTGTATTCATGAATATTTACAAATGTTGGATGCATTCTGTTTTACATAATACGCTAGAAAATCGATATTATCACCCTTCCGTAGTTTAATTGACTAATTAGAGACTCGTGATGAAAGATGCGGAAACCTGTGACATGAATGGTACCGGTTCAGATAGTATCATCTTGTGGCTCGTATTTTAAACGCGAACGGGACGTTTTCTGTTTTTTTTTTGTTGATCCTCGCCAACGGGAAAGTTGTCTAAATCTCTGATGGTGCTTAAGCTAGTAAGGAGGAAAGACAAGCGTGTCACAAGTCTCAGCGAATCTGTAAAATTTCTGTTTTCGAATTCGATCTCTTTTTTTTCAGTTTGATCGATGAAAAGCGTTCGCATTCAACTGATTGGAGCAAGGAAAAGTTTTCGATTCGCTTTTGTTCTCTTTAAAAAAAAAACGCGACAAATATCGCAGGGAAGACGTGTCGGATTTGTTGCTGCAATTCTAGTTCCAGATCGAACAATAATTCGAAAGTAAAATAAAAATAAAAGAAGCTTTTCCCAAGGAAGAAGAACATTTCATACGGTAATATTGAATTTTATAATTTTTTTCGGTTAGTCTTTTTAATATCGCAAAGCGTACACGTCTCCATCGGATTCTTTTATTATATTTTCTTGTTGTGTCCTAGTTTCTAGGATTCTACTAAAGAGATATTGTTGTTCACGATGCACTCGATAAACGTAAAAACATACTAATTAATGTATCTATGTTTAGAATTTATGTTGGTGAAGTTCAGCATCTTTTAATGCTTATGTATATATTTTTTTAATACTTGTATATTTCCTACCTAGTTTGCCCATTCTTACCAAAAAAAATGCACGACTATTATGCTATTTATTTTAGAACGCATTAAAGCTAGATCCAGAAAATTCCCAAGATCCAAAAAAAAAATACGAGTAGCCCTTAGCAAATGATCTGTCATTGTTACATCATGCAATATAAGCCGTAACAAAGGCGTGCTGAGGAAAACGCTATTTACTTTGCACTTAATTATTTCAAACGCAGTATCTATGCAACGATAACGTGCCATAAATCAAAAATGTCGCTGCTAATAGCACAGTACGGTGTGCGTCAAAGAATGAAGAAGCAGTATCATGCTTTGTTTTCCGTAGGATGAGAATAATACGAGATTCAGGCAGTTTCTGTAGGTATGGAATCTACGAATGTGACAGAAGCACATTTCATCGACAGAGTAGCCATCATCAGCGTTCCTTAACCTCACGTCACCGTGCCGAGCATTCCCCTTCTGTCTCTCATTTCACTCACATGTTTACAATTGCTATTAACTAATTCCTCTATCGGTAGATTATCCTATCAACTGCTTGCTGGGTAAATAGACCTTAACTCATGCCATGTATGATATACGCCTATTTTTCATAAATTGTAGTTCCATTTATATTTTTTTTTAATTGTTGCCATTTTAATGAATAAAATCGAAAAAATGACCCAGAGATTGGAAATTTACGGTAGGAAGTGCCTGATAAATCTCTTGACTCGGCTAAGGGGTTTAGACACGTCCCTCACGGTTCCATTGTTTCATTTTACTCGGCGTTCTGTTCTTTTTTCTTTCCTCTTTGGCTCTCCTGCCGTGAGAGCCATTGCGCGTGCGCCGAAACGTGCATCCTCCCTTATTTTCCGCAACCCACTTGAAAAAAACCTCCATTCCTCTCTCTCTCTCTTTCCTCCCCTCCGCTGACGCATAAACTGCACTCTTTAATCAATGACGTCAAAGCCCCCCTGCTCTCCTCCTTTTTCTCTCTCGCTGTTCTTTCTCATACTCTCGCGTATAAAACCCCATAACGTCTCCCTCTCCCCCCCTCCCTAACCCCTCCCCCCTCTCTCTCGACCAGGAGACATATCTCTCCCTCCTACCACCATTTCCTTCAACCTCCCCATTTCCCCACCCTCCCCTCACCGTTTCCCGACATCATCGGTTGAACCGCGACCGCCTCAATCCGATTGCCGATCATGTCGCTTTGGCTATACGACGCCGGAGCGGTCTTTTGGCGCCTCGTGGCACGGTTTCATTTTCGCTTTCTCATACGCACGAAGTATAGGTAGAGAGTGTTTTTGACGGTTGAAAAATTCGACTTACTTGTTTTGATGAATATGCCCCAATTTTTGTTGTCGCTGGGTTCGAAAAAGTATTTTTTTTTTGCTATTCCGCCCGTCTTCTGTAGTACACCTCGGAGCTGAACGGTTTTTACAGGACGTGAAGAAATTTCCTGTTCGATATAGGGCAGTGATGTTGAAGGTGGGCGATAGCGTCCACCTGTGGGCGTTGTAGGGTTTTTGGTGGGCGTTTTCGTTGTTAATTTGATGTGGAAAGTGGGCGGTGCACTTATTTCAAATAGCAAAATTTTGTGAATATGGGCGGTGAATTAAAAAGGTTGAAGATCTATGATATAGGGTAACGTGCGGAATAAGAAGCCTTGTGAAATGAGCCATGCGTCTTTAACAACGGAGGGTAGTTTATCCTAGTCCATTTAATCGGAAATCTCTGCATGGATTTTAAAAATTGAAATTCGTCCAGTAAGAGTTCTTAGTGTCATAAACATTAATTCGTTGGCTAAATATCTCCAAAATAATTACGTAACATCCGGTGGCATTATACCTTTTCGATTTTTAGTTCGTTTGTTTTTCTGGCTATTCAAACTCTTGGATTATTATAGCCATGACGCCTTCCGCACCATACACCAGTGTTTCCCAACCTTTTTAGAGTCGCGGCACCCTTAAGTGACTTTTCAGAATATGGCGGCACCCCTCCCTATCCACCATCAGTAATAATGGTGCTGAAGTTGAACCCCTAACTCCAATCTCCATATCTCCTTTCATTTCGACGAAATGAAGGTCGACGTAACTCTGGTTTGCATTCTTGAAAGCCGACAATGCAAAATGAGGCTAAAAATGGGAAAACAATATTTTTTGCGGCACCCTTCAGAACATTTCGCGGCACGCAGGTTGGGAAACACTGCCATACACAAACAGAAGGGAGGAGGGGAACTCGGTAGCGGCATTAGCCTACTCTTTACAAAGAGCGCCAAGGGGATCAACTACTTAACGTCTCTATCATAATAATCGTAGTTTTGCCAGTCCCTCATCCTCCTTTAGCAACAGGAGAATTGTTGCTGCGAGCGCGTAAATACGCATGTAAATGTTAGCTATGTCATTATTCTAGAAGCAAGGACAATAGTATCTATTACACCCTTTGCACCGTTAAAATAGGAACATGAGAGCCGTCACAGGAATGCCTCCTTACAATGGTAAGGTTAAACAGCGGGACTCGAAACTTGATGGAATACAAACGTAATATGCATCATAAAAATTATAAAATGTTTGGTAATATTACCGGGAAAGATAACTTCGATTAATCGAAATTGGGGGCGTATGCTTCGCGTTATTGAAGGTTCGACCGTAATTTCATGTGCTTGGTGAATCATCTTCCTCAAGCTGAGAGCTTACCAACGCAAATTAGTTAGTATATGTTGTTTCTTGTCGCAGCTTAAGTACAATATTTGGAAAGGAGCTGAAAAGGAATGAAAAACAAATTTCGATTCGTAATATTAATCATGCTGTTGGGGACTGTGTTTCCAAGCACCTGTTAGATTGGCGGAGAGAATTTATTAGGTCGCATGCTAATAGGAGTCGCTAGAGTTGCCTAACCCGCAGGGGCGATTTTTTTAAAAACTAATATTCTCGCCATTCCACTTTCTTTCATTGACTCAGTACGGCATTGTTTATTGTTAACTTACAAAAGCCCGTGGCGCTTATCCGTTTGAATAACAAGTCGATCAGAGTTAGTGGGTTAAAAAAAGCGGAGTTCGGATGTTGGGAATTCTTAATGAAAAGCGTGAGCTCCCGCCGATGACGAGCATCTTCGATCGTATTGCCGCCGCTCCTCTCTCTCTCTCTCTCTCTCTCTCTCTCTCTCCATTATCGAAACCTTGAGCTCGGGCGATATCACGGTCATGACATTATTGAGACTCTCCTTATGGTCGCGGATGAAAGGAGTTGCGCAACTTGAAGAAGAGGCGGTTAGGCCGATTGTTTGCTCGGTCATGAGCCTGGAGATAAATGTGTGTGTGCGCGCGTCTACATATATAAGCTAAAAGAGAAGGGGGGGGGAGTGATGATGGAGAGGAGAAGTCCGCGCCGCTGATAAAATCCCCCCCCCCTCTGTCTATCTCTCTCTGTCTGTCTCTCTTTCCTCCCTTTCCCCCCTCCCTCTCCCCCCTCCCTCCCTCTCTCTCTCGACGACTCCACTTTCCCAGTCTCTTCCTTTCCATAGTTGGGGTTTTACTGGTTATCTAGAGTTCATAGGTCTCTTCAACTTCCTCTTCCATTCCTATCACTTCCATCCTTCCCCTCTATACTTACTTCATCCTGCCTCACTCCTCCCACTCTCCTTCCCCCATTTTCTTGTCTCCCTCCCCCCTCTCCCCCCTCCCTCCCCCCCACTCCCCTCTATCATTTCCTTCTCTCCCCTACCTTTTCCTCTCCTACACTCCCTTCTTCCTCTCCTCTCACTCTCTTCTCTTCTCTCCCTTTCCTTTTCTTCTCTCTCCTTCGCTCCCTCTCTCTCTCTCTCGACTCCTCTCTGCTTCATCTCACACCCTTTCCTCTCCCTCCCTTTTTCTCCCTATCCACTCTCACTCCCTTCTCCCTCTCTCACTCCCTCCCCCCTCTCTCACTCCCTCCCCCCCTCTCACTCCCTTCTCCCTCTCTCACTCCCTTCTCCCTCTCTCACTCCCTTCTCCCTCTCTCACTCCTTCCTCCCTATCTACACTCTCACTCTCCTTACTTTCTCTCCCTCTCTCTTCCCCTCCTCCCTCTACTCTTTCCCTCCCTCCTTCCTGCTCTCCGTATTCCTTCCTCCTTAGTTGGCAGCGCTGATACTACCGTCTTCCCTACCGCTACTGAACCTGCTCTTCCAAATTAAAAACTTTCGGTAGCGGAACTACAAACTTTCGCACCCCCCCCCCCCCCCCCCCCCCCCTATCATCTCGCGAAAATAATTTTTAATTCATAATTTTCTTCATAATTCGTTGTTTAATGTAATATATATGGACTTGCAGTCTCTGCTCAATCTGTCACCCCCTCCAGCGGTCGCGGACTCGGCGGTATTATAATTTCGCTACTGGCGTTGAGCGTGGACGTGAAAGCGGGACCGCATGCAGTATGCCCCGGTAAAACTGACGGGATTAAGTCTTTCTCCGATTTTATTAAGCCGGACTATTCCGTGGAAAAGGGGGATAAATGTTTGCGCGTGGTATGCGGGATATTGTTCCCGTTTATAGCGTGGATGAATCGGATTATCTCACGAAACGATCAAGATATTTTTCTGTTATCATGTGCATTAAATAAAAGTGTGTTTACAGATGTAGTGATATGGCCATTTCGCTTTAGAGTAAGTTGGGAACTTGTTATATTACGATCTACAAAGAAGACACGCGTATCCATTTTCGAAATTTTTTTCGAAATGGTTATATAAAGCCGGATTTTAGATTTACATCGTTACCCTTTTAAGCTGCTTAATGCTTATTACAGTGGTTGCTACATAGTTACACGCTAATGGAAATTTATATCAGCCTGTCTCATCGTCAGTAGAACTAGGTACCAATAGTGACTATGATTTCTAGCGGTTATTTTAACGTCGAGTCTCGACTAAACTTATTTAGATATCTATTGTGATCAGTAGAAGCTGATCATGGAGTATACATAAACGTTTTCCGGTTGAATTAATATTCCTTTTAATTCAGTCGTAGGGATCTTTCTACTTCATGAATAATGTGCTTTCCGCTTCCGTTATTACTCATATAGCCAAGTGATTTTCATTTCTCTCCCGAACGCGACCTTAGCAGATACCTTGCTTTTCTATGATAACTTGAGTTTCATGAATACAAAAAGTGTTCTAGGTACCGAACTTCATTTTAACGTGGATATATATATATATATATATATATATATGGCGTGATATCTATTCTAGCAAAGAGTGATGTCTTGGTTCATTTTTTTCCGGGACATAATACTGGAGTAAACCATTGTTTCGCAACGTTTTTGTAGACGAGACTTCCTTTCAAAGATAGAATTGTGCGACACCTCTACCTTGAAAAAAGTTAGTATATTTATGCATCTAGATGTCTTGACTCATTTATTTGTTGGCACTGCACCATTTTCTATATATTAAGGGATAGATTACTGCTCTAATGACCTTTTAACCTTTCCAAATCGTTGATTCGTTTATTTAGTAGCCTTTTTCGCATCACCCCTGACAGTCAACTGCGGAACCTCAGAATGCCGAGTACCCAGTTTGGAAACCATTGATTTACACCCTAAAACAACTCTTAGGAGCATTTGGTGATTTTTTTAAAGGAACATTTGGTGAATTTTTACCTCCTTGCATCCACCTTTATAGTTACTAGCAGGAAAATTCGTTAATGCAGATAAATACATGCGTTTAGAAAAAAATATCCTCTTCGAGGTAAGAAAATTCCATTATGCATTCGAGCCATTTCTCTTTTCCACGGAATTCCTGAGCGCGGTAACGTGCTGCTCCATCTCAATCGCGGCGCTTTTCATTTTCCGTCCTTTTATTATTTATTTCATTCAGCATTATCTTCAGAGCCGAGTACCTGCTAATTCTCATTTCGGAGTCTTAATGGCTCGGTTGGTTATTCTGATGAAATGAGCGTAGGGTGTAAGTAAGTAGGTATGAGAGAGAGAGAAGAATATGGGTTGATATGGAGTCCAAAGGACGGAGAAAGGAGTAAGTAAGAGTAACCCCAACTTGACATTTTCTCGATTGAATTAATACGAGGTGTGCGTACAACCTCCAACGCGCGGCGTTGTCTTTGTAATGAGACATAATGGATGTAATTTCATTGAAGTTGACCTTATAATGAAAACCCCTTCGTGGCGTGATTTTTCCTGGTATTCTCGTGGTAAGTGCATCGAGAGACTGTCCATAAGATTCGTTCTTTTTGTGAAAAGCGCTCGTGGTTAAATGCTTCAGCGGATTTTTAGGCAAGTTGTTTCCGGTGGGCGAATTTGTTTAGGATTCATTACTTCGAGGCATTAGCGGTTCCATGGGAGGAGGGGATACGAGGGCTTTGATGCATTCTTTAACCCTTGCATTGATTCTGCTCTGCATATTTGGTCCATAGGACAAGGTAAAGAAATATTGTGATAGGACCTGAGATCTGGGCGATCCCCTAACCCCAGCTTTTCTAGATCTTTATCCCATACTCGGGACGCGATACTGTTGAAACCCACCGTTAAGAAGTTTGGATGTTTTGGTCCTGCGTTTGACACCAATCCCTCGCTTCGCACTACGAACGAGTTCCTGGAAAAGACCGCGTAAAAGCGAAATGGTGTAAAGTTAGGTGAGGTTACATTTGAGCACCGTATAAAAGATCAGCATTCAACAATCCCTTCACATCGTATTAGGCTTCGCTCCTTTTCATCTTTTTTTTTATAACCTATGAGTCGAAACGGAACATTTTATCCTTTCTTACAACTTCCGAGTCGAAATGAAGTTTTAATGCTCGTATGACGTGCCGAAATAGCGCTAAAGCGTAATTGATTTAGAATTTTACCTCTTGCTAGGCTCGGGCGCGATGATTGGAGCAACCGTCTTGTGTGGAGATTTTAATTTTTTTTGCGAGCCTTAAATGAATATTTGGCTCACGCCGCTTCAGTAAAATCAGTCCTTCGCTTAACAATCGGGGAAGTATCTCGTAAACGTTCTCCGGCGCTTTTTGGAAACCACCCACTCGCAGATGACGTTTGAGTTGCATTTGTGTTTCATAATCTCGCCATTTGCGCTTGTGATTAATGGAATGTCGTCTCGGGAGCCTCGCTTAAACATCGAGCAAATCGCCACGTATTTGCCTCGATGGAGACTTCAAGAATGTTTCAGCATCTGCTCGTAATGGTCTTTGAAATTGCCACTAAAATCCCACCCAGCGCATGGAGCTATTTCGAAACGGATTATTTAGGTGCTTTGAGTCGCCATTCACTCACGAGGTGGCGCGTTTGGTATCGCCTCCTTGCAAGCGTCGACGCGTTATGCAATCTGTGCTCGGCGTGACTATTTTGATCCTTCAACCTGTCCTCCTTCCGTTTTGCGTGTTTCGTTTTGGCGCGAAGAAATAATTCTATACTGGATCGTCGATAGAAATCGACCGGCGCTCACTTCGCTATGAAATATGTCTTTCGTCTCCATGGCAGCGAATCCGCCAGGCATATCGTTGTTTTCAGCTTGGGATATTATTATTAGATTTCCATTGTATACGTGCCGTTGTAATGAAATGGCTGAGTAATTTGCTTTGACTCGACTGGAGAAATGTGTTGTTACTATCGGAAAAATTGACTCAATTTAATTTTACGTTTACATTTACATCAATACCCTGCAAGCCGCTAGAAGCGTTTGGCAGGGGGTGTCACAACACCAAGTGAAGTCTAGCTAATTCCTCTGTTGGATTGTCTTATCGCGTCTGGGAAAAAGGATCGGTAGTATTTCTGTTCTAGCGGTAATTTCGACATATTTTCTCCTGCACTGTGATCTAACATTACGTTGACTAACACCGATGGGGACGACTATGCCGCGTACGTCTTCAACGAATTCGGAACCTTCAAATTTTTCAAATAGTTTCCTCTTGTATTCAATTCTTCTACTCTTCAACGTCTGCCATTTCAGATCTCTCAATAACTCTGATACACTCGCATCATACCGATATTCTCCTTTTACAAATCTAGCCGCTCTACGCTGAACCATTTCTCTAGTTAGACCCTCCTCGAAAGGGTCCCAGACGGCGCAACAGTATTCCACGATGGGTCGTATTAGGGAAAAGTATGCGATTTCCTTCACATTCGAGGGGCATCCCCGCAGGACTCTAGGAAAGCCCTTGAATTCTGTTTGCCGATGCTATCTACATCTACATGATACCCTGCAAATCACCAGACTGGTGGGTGGCAGGGGGTGCAGCACACCAAGCCCTACCTAATAACGTCCCTCGTGGGAATCACTCTCCTGTAACTCCTATAACGGTTTTGATATGCTCTCTACTAGACAAATTGCTACTGAGAATTACTCCCAGGTATTTGTAGCTATTGACGTATTTTAGCTTTAGTTCAGATATTTGGTACGGGTAACGGTTGAAATTCGTGGAGCGCGTGAAGTTCATTGCGGCGCAGGTCGAGTTGCCAATCTTTACACCATTTCGTAATAGCCTGAAGGTCCTTTTGCAAATTCTCCTGATCGTGTATTGCGTTGATTTCTCCATACACAAGTGTGTCATCCGCGAAGAGTCTAACTTTACACTTTATATTATCCGCTAAATCATTTATATATATATCAAGAATAACAAAGGTCCGATTACACTTCCCTGAGGCACGCCGGAAGTCACTTTGACGACGTCTGATGCAACTCCATCGAGGACTACTCTCTGGGTTCTATCGGAAAGAAACGAGGCGATCCACTTTACAATTTTCTCGTTAATTGAATAAGCCCTTAATTTTTGCACTATTTTCACGTGAAAAACGGTGTCGAAGGCTTTCCTAAAGTCTAAAAATATTGCATCAACTCCTATTCCTTTATCCGTTGCTTTCAAAATATCTTGTGTGAGTAGAGCTAACTGAGTCTCGCATGACCTGCCTCTCCGGAAACCATGCTGGCTACTGTTAAGCGCTTCTTTGCTTTCGAGAAATGCATTATTGAGCTACCGATAATGTGCTCAAAAACCTTACAGAAGATTGACGTCAACGATATAGGGCGGTAGTTTTCCACTTTTAATTTACTTCCCGTTTTATGTATTGGTGTAACGTGGGCTGTTTTCCATATCAAAGGAACTACACCCTCATCTAAAGATTTTCTGAATAGAAGCTTAAGGTACGGAGCTAATTCGTTTGCTAACGAGTTTGTAATGAATGCAGGTATGGCTTCAGGCCCTGGCGATTTTCTTTTATGGACCTGACTTAGTAATTTAACGATACCGCTTTCGGATATTTCTATGTCGCTCATATTTGAGTCTATACGAGTAGGGAAATCAATGAAATCATCGCTGTCTATTGTGAAGCAATTTTCGAAGAACCGATTTAACATACTAGCCTTAGTAAGTGAATCGTGTACACTTTCACCGTTGTCTGTACGTAGAAGAGGTACTGTGGACTGACCTCCTCGCATTTCTCGCACGTACGACCGAAATTCTTTCGAGTCGTTTTTGAGTGAATCCGGGAGTGTCGTGGATCGGTAGGCGTCAAATTCCTTACGCGCTTCGTCTCTTGCAGATTTACGACTATTTCTGTATATTAAATACTCGTTTGCGTAGTCCCTACCAACTTGTTTAAGGTGCTTTATGCGCGCGTGATGCCGTCTTTGTTTCCTGAGCAAGGCACGGAGTTTAGATTTCACCCACCGCGGGTCCTTGCGATCACGAATTGCTTTAGTTAGGACAAACGTTTTTAACCCTTCTCGAATGATTCGCAAAATTTCCGTCCAAGAGTCATCTACGCTGTTACTATTCGCAAAATTGATAAATGTCGCTATTTGGTTTGTAACATAATTTTTTAAACCTGGGAGATCTGCTTTACTGAAGATATAGACTAATCGCGGGTGCTTATATATTGTCGCAGGGGTGTATTTGAAGTCGGCAATTACTATTTTATGATCACCTATGCCGTCGTCGATTTGTAGGTTTCTAGTCGATAGTGGGTGGATAATTAGCTACTGTGAGAAGTATTCTCGGTAGGTAAATAAAACGAGATAATGCACTTGGTCATAATCATGCAAATGATGTTATCCTAAACAATTGCTGACACTGAGTGTATATAATGTGTTGTTCCAACGTTGTTAAATCTTCGATGTCGTCTGTGAAATTGAACATGACCTTCACGCATAAATTCTCTTTGAAAACGAAAGTGTTTGCTCGGTCGTTAAAAAAACACCTTGGTGGTCCTCATTTCTAAACTTTTTACGATTCGAAGCAGACGCCTGTCAGCCCGAAAATGACACACCTCGACAAATTTCTTTCAGGTGTAGTAGAGAAGCCCATAACTCGGGAGCCAAAAATTATAAATGCATTTAAGATTATTTCTGTAATATTCACCTCCAACTTTCTCTTTACTTACATTGACGTATTCTTGCGATGAGTGCTGGAGAGGGCTGTGAGGCCGAAAAACTAGGGCCCAGACACCGAAACAATTCTTGCGCCCGCGAAATTCTTGCGATTGGCGACATTTCAAAATAATTCTTCAAAAATATTTTTTCATTTTGGCCGCAGCGTCCCTCATGACGCACGGTTTTAATAAGGAGGCTCCCAACCATAATCATCTGATGTAACTAAAAAAAATCCTCCATTAACGGAGCAATGCGTTCGTCATTTACTTCGCTATCGTTCAAAACGATTGGTTACCAATTTTTTGTAGTCGCGGCACCCTTTCAAAGATAAACAGAATTTCGCGACACCCAAACCTTGAGGCGAATTTTTTTCCTTCTTGCGTACTTCTGGTTGTATCCATCTGTTGATACGACACCATAATCAAATCCTCATAGGAAAAAACGTTGCCCTAATTACCTAATCGTTCCGAATCATTTGTTTATTTATTTATTTCACTGAACAGTTTTATTCGCGGCACCCTTGAAAATCAACCGCGGCGCCTAATTCGAAAAAAAAAACGCCACGTTTTGTCCATCGGACATTTTCGGCGTATCTCGTGGCAACGAGCGAGTGAGAGAGAGGTAGGGTAGGTGAAGTAAGGGACCGGGCAACCCACAAAAGAGGCCCTCAGGAGGCCATTGGACCGACTTCATCCGCCGGGTTTGAGGCGAGGAGAGCCTTTTTCGTGTGCTCTCTTCTCGAGGGAGAGACCCGATCCATAGCCTTGAACGACCCCGCCGCCTCCTCGCAACCGCTGGCACCACGTGCCTCACCGCGCGCGAACCTCTCTCTCTCTCTCTCTCTTTCTCTCTCCCTCTTCCGTCCCCTCCATCTTGTCGTCTTCCACGCTGAGCCTGCATGCTGCTCGCTCGTTCGCTACCTCGTGTAGCGAGGAAAGAGGGAGATATAGGAGTAAGGGGGTGGGAGGGGGGGGAATTGCGTGTGCGGAGTGTGAAATCGTCCGGTTCCCCCGTGAAGGTGCCCTTTTCTCTCTCTATCTCCTTTCTTTTGTTTTTCCCCTCCCACGCCATTTCTCTCTACTTTCACAAGAAGGACCGATAGGGTTGTCCTCTGTATATCGCAGTCGTGGTATGTGCAAGACGGCTTCGATATTTACAGTTTTTTTTATTTGTGGTCGAGTGGTGTCAACTCGTGCATCTTACCCCACGGGAGCATCGATGTAGGGCTAGCTAGTTCGGATAAGGTCAGTTAGCCGTTAGATCAATTGTAGGATGTCTCTGTGAATTGAGATTTTATATTTTTCTTCTAAATTTAATTTCGAAAGAGAATTTTGAGCTCACCATATGGCCAAAATCAAGCTGACAAACTAAATGCGATATTCGTACATCGCGGATTGCTCGGACCTCGGATTCGATATTGGTGCACGGGGTGCATTTTGAAGGGCGCGCGTGCTTTGTTTATAAGCTTAGATAATCGAAAACTCTATTTGTAGGCACGTATTTGCATTGGAGAGAGTTTTGGGAATTAATGCTCTCAAGGTTGGTGCCTGAAGGGGTATGGAACAGTGTAATGGTAGATTCACATAACACGGGTTCGCGTAACGCGACAATTTTTCGGAACGCATTTCCCGTGTTATAGGAGGGTTTATGTCTCTCCAACGCTAGAATTCAGGAGTAGTTTGGTAATCCCGAAGTGTTACGTTTCAATTTTCCGTCGATAGGTATACTTTTGCTTATTCGCGAGCACGATCTACAAGTCGTCTAAGGTGTTTACGGTACGGTTTTAGTTGAGGTAACAACCGGACGGTTTGCCTTTTCGTGTAATATTAATTTTTGACCAACGTCCACGTTTCAGATTCGTGTTTACGGTTTGATAAGTTTGAAAGGGGGAAGAGTCGCCATTTCAAGGACAACTGGGATGTGTTGTCACAGTCGAGCAATTCATCCCTCAAGCGTGCAGTAGTCATCTGCCGACGAAACTCTATATCCGTATAGATTTTGGCTTGTGTCCTTGTTTTTTTAATTACTTATACCAGGTGGTGCTCAAGACTTTACAAGCTTGGGATCTACTTATCATTTCCCGCTTACGTGGCTGTCGACCGTCCAACTTCACTGTTAAAAATTATTTCGAGCGGGGTGAGGGAGGGGTATTTGAAATGTTGTATTTAATTAAATGTCATTTGGGCTTCAAGATTTAAACTTTGGAGCTACTTATCAGTATTCACTCGCGTGGTGATCGACCGTCCATTTTCACTCCTACAAATTCTTTCGAGCGGGGCCGAAATTTTTCAGAGATCTACATAAAACGAGTTGGCGATCGAGCGGTCCATCGCGATCGACCTGTTGTGAGCACCCCTGACTTATACCTTCGCAGAATTTGAAATTGTATTCACGTGGAAGAGATTCCCGTGCAAACTAAGGAAAATTCCTTAACCTCTCAAAAATTTTATTAAAGAAAAAAGTGGATTTACAATTGCTTTCCATTTGTTGTACCCATGGGGAAATTCCGCAAGTTATCTCCTGATTGTAATTCTTTAGCGACAGATACTACTTGCTGTTTTTCACGTATGCGGTGATACAGGCCAACGGATGTTTTATGTAATATTGGTGTAGTGTTTGGACATTAACTGCCAAAAGTTTTTGGCGGGTTACAGTATTAATGTAAGTGTGAGCGTCAATTCGCCGAAAGCTGATTGCATTTAAATGTATCAGTTATGACGGTTACTATGTACTTGAAACGCACATATGGATTACTAAATAATTGTATCGCTATTATAGCTGTTTTGATCATCAATGCCCACTTTTCAACGACAGTCGATCAGTTGCATAATGATCCAATTCTCGGGAATATTAGTCTGCGCCTTTTGTTATATTTCGTTGCCGTCAATATTTTTTAACGCATAACAGATATCTGGGGAGAATAAAAACAGGTGGCTAAACTCAATAGGGAACTCACAGAGGGCTCTCGTTAAGAGCGCGGTGAATCCCGAATTTTCATTCTATATTCTTACTGTGCGTGCATTCCGAGGAAATTTTCTTCCCATAATTCAGAAAAAACAAGCCTTCGCCGATTATTAATAATAAAATATTTTCGGGACCTTATGGCCCAGAATTTACGGTTTTCTTCCCCCCCTCCCCCCCATCTCACCTGTAAATATATTTTGGAAAAATTAAATATGTAAGGCGATTTCTGTGGAGTGGGGCGTTTTAACGCGATGACGATTCGAAACTCGCAAACGAGCGCCGAAAAAAATTACGGCCGCCAATAAATTATTTTAAAAAAAACGACACGAAATGAATAACAGAAGCGTTGCCGAGATCGATTAAACAGATTCTTCGCCATTGTTGCTAAAATGGTCTCCGGTGGTTTATTAGTCAGCGCAATCATCCGAAACCCTCCCCTTGCCTCCCCCACTTCCCTCTCTCGAACCTGCCGTAACGATCCGAATTTCATTCTCATCCCTCCCTCCTACGTTTTCCCCAACTCTCTCTCTCCGCTAAATATGATGCGCCTTTCTATTTTTCTTGCAACCGGCTCCGAACCTTCTCTTCCTAACCCTATCACCATGAATTTTAAGCAGCTGCGGAGCGAATTACACTTAAAATAAAAAAGTCCTGGTTATAAACGAAATGTAATCGTATAAAAAAATATAAATAAAACTCGAGAAGAGAAAAATTTTTAATTTGTTAGTTTTCTTCGTACCGTTATTGTTTTAATTTTTTAAAATTCTGGTAGTTTTGAATAGGAGTCGTGTGCACGTTTAAGTGTTTGATAATGCCATGATATTGTACGTGAAACGGATGTTAAAATTTGTGGCGAAAATGTAAATGATTTTACTTAAAGCAAGGAGGTGGTTGAATATATAGTAGTATCATTCATTCATTTCGCGGTAATTTTTTGTGGCGTTGGACGTTAGATTAAATTGGTTTCCTGACTGGAACACCGTATTTAGATTGCCATTTTCGCTTGCGGTTAACTGAGGGTAAGATAGAGGAAAAAGTTAGAAATTGTTGTGCTAATAAAGCACAGAAAAACAATTCCAAAAGAAATTTCTGAGTGCATAAGACGCGTCAGCTTGTTACAATCGAGCATTGATTTAGGTAGCCTCGTCAGTTTTCATCGGCGGTTTCCTATACTCATTAAAAATTAATATCGTGGTGATTTTTCTCGCTGAGATGGCCAGTGCAGGATTTTACTTAGAGGAGAAATTAAGTACTCAATGAATTGAAGAAAGTTAGTTTTTTTATAAGTATTCAGCGTGAACAACGTCGTGCTTTTTTTCTGCAATGCGGGAAACTTTCGCGAAAGCTAAGATTTTAATTAAGCGCTCCATAACCTTTTTTCTTCCTTTTTAATTTTTATCGGGATTGACTCCCAATAAGAACGAATAATTTCCCGTGCTTCTGCCATTTGAGCTCGTGAATTTTGTCTGACACGTTTGTAATAGGCTCGGATAATATTGGAACTGTTACATAACATAATAACATTGGAACTGTTACATAACATCACGACGGCTTTTATAATAAAAAGCCAGCAGTGATGACGCCCCATCTCTGCAGTGTATGTAATGTAGTAAGTACGTTGCATTTCTCTTTCAAACTCCTTGTGTCCGAAAAACAAACGGTGGATAGTCGGACGGTAAGACAGGAATTTTATCCCCGGGAATCTGCACGTTGCCACAAACCGGTCGCCATCTCCCACTCGCGGTGTCCGTCCTTCATTTCCTTTATTTTCCATCGATCCTATCGAAGCGAACGATTCGAGCTTTTCACTCTGCTCGATGAACCGTCCCTCTTCACCTTTTTATTTTTTTCCTTGTCCTCTCTCGCCCATTTACCTGTGCTTCTATCGTCGCTTCTCTTTCCCCCTCTTTCTTTCTCCCGCCCCTTTTTTGTTTTCCGTCTCCCCCCTACACTTTTCCTCTTAGTTTCTTCTCCCTCCTACTTTTCCTCTCCCCTCTTTATGTTACTCTACTTTTCCTCTCTCTTCCTCTTCGTTTCCCCTCTCTAGTTTTCCCTTTTATCTCTCACTTCTTTTCCTCTCTCTCCCCCCCTCAACTTATCTCCTTTCTATTTTCTTCTCACTCACTCTTCCTTCCACTCTTCACTGTTCTCACCATTCAATACTCATTCTCTCCTTCTTCGTTTCCATCCTCGTCCCTCTTCGTTTCTCCCATTTTCCACTTCGTTTCTCCCATTTTTCTCTTCTTTTCCCACATCTCCCTATACTTTACTTGTTCCTCTACTTTTCCCCCTTTTCTCTCTACTTTTCCCCCTTTTCTGTCTACTTTTCCCCCTTTTCTCTCTACTTTTCCCCCTTTTCTCTCTACTTTTCCCCCTTTTCTCTCTACTTCCCCCTTTTCTCTCTACTTTTCCCCCTTTTCTCTCTACTTTTCCCCCTTTTCTCTCTACTTTCCCCCCTTTTCTCTCTACTTTTCCCCCTTTCTCTCTACTGTTCCCCCTTTTCTCTCTACTTTCCCCCTTTTTCTCTACTTTCCCCCTTTTTCTCTACTTTTCCTCTCTCTTCCTCCTTTGTACCCTCCTATTTTTCTTTTCTTCCCCTCTATTTCCCCATCCTTTCTTTTCCCCTCCCTTTCTTTTCCCCTCCCTTTCTTTTCCCCTCCCTCTCTTTTCCCCTCCCTCTCTTTTCCCCTCCCTCTCTTTTCCCCTCCCTCTCTTTTCCCCTCCCTCTCTTCCCCTCTTCGTTTCCCTTCTCTCTTCCTCTTAGTTTCCCTTCTCTCCCTTCTTCCTTCAGATTTACCCCATCACTTCACTTTTCCCTTGTGTTCATCTTCGTTTCCCGTCTACTTATCCCCTGCCTCTATCTCAACTTTTCCTCTCCCTCTCACTCTGTTTCTCTTCCCTCCCTCTAATTTTCTTCACCCTTCCTCTACTTTTCCTCTCTTCCCTCTGCTTTTCCCCTCTCCTCTCCCTCTCCCTTATATAGTCCACTCTCTCCATGATCCTCTCTCCGGCGCAGTCCCGTGCATATCTCTGTCCCGCACGTGCAGCAGTCTCTCTCTCTCTCTCTGTCCTCTCCTTCCAATTTGTGGAAGCGGCGCAGTCCGCGGGTGAACTGCATCCTGGGAAGAGCGGAGCAGAGTGAGACACGTGACCGATTCGCCGCTGCTCTAAGCCTTATCGTCTAACATAAGATAGGCACTTCCGCTCTTCTGTACCATAAAAACTCCATGCATGCCCACGAACTGGATGTCGATGAGAGGTATATATTGTTAATTTCCACCCACCGAGTCGCGGAAATTGTTTCTACCCTCGGCTTGTGTTCACCTCTCAATCGTTTTCGCTCCTTATGGTGTGGTCTGTTATCGTGGTGTTCCTTTGAGGGGGCTTTCGTATTCCTCGTGGATGCCGTAAGCAGAGGGTGTGTGTGTGTGCAACATTTTTGCGTGGCGGGCCACATTCGTAGATGTGAGCTTTTGGCGAGTTAGATTCGAATTTTTCTTCGGAACTTACTGAAGAGATCATATCTGTTCTATAATATATGGACGCTTCTTACATAGGATATAGGAAGGATGATAAAAATTATGAGGCACTTCCACACGATCTAGAAACTTGAAATTTGGTATGTAGGTAGGTCTAGCGGCAAAACCGACGAGAAAAATCGAATATTACAAAAATGTTTATTTTTTGGGCCGTTAAGGAATCCCATAATTTAAACAAATATTTACTTGTTTAGGTATTTCTAAATGTGCCACAATCCTTAAACTTTTACCAACGGTAGAATTCGCTAAATAACCGAATCGGGATTATAGAAATTTAAATATACCTATTTATTTGGTCGTTAAAAATTCATAAACATTGTTAAACAAATAGATAAACGTTTATGCACCTTCGGTTCCATCTAGGGAGCTGAAATTTTCAGTGGCTCTCGTTTGTTTCCTGTTTTAATCTACTGACCAATTTCATTCCTGAGTAACGCTAACTAACAAATTGCGGTTTTGTAAAAATGTTAGCATTTTTCGTCTTCTTTTATCGTCTTTGTGAATGTTTTTTAAGATTAACGACGCACCTCGGTTGAATCATTCCTTTGATTGGTGGCGTAGTAACTTTGTGATTGTTGTAAAAGGAATATGACAAACCCAAACCAATTTGAAAGGAAGTTGAGGGTGGCATCCAGTTGCGATGCCACGTCGTATTTTATGAAAAGTGTATTTTAAGTTTTTCTTTGGAAAAGGAATTACCTGTACGACCGGGAGTTTCCACCATCCACTGCGGTTTACTTTGTTTCGCACGTTTCGTGAGTCATTGCGAAGTTGATCTCACATAATCATTCCTTAATACTTACATTTAGGTACAAATACTGATAATAAAACGAGAATCAAACTTTTTGTTCCATTTTTGTTTTTATATCCGATCGCTTATAAAGAAAGGTACGTGTTAAAACAGTAAACTTAACAAATTAAAGCTCCGCTGCGCAATTTTCGAGCATTCGAATAAACAGTAGTGTCACCAATTCGGTGCCTATAAAAACGTCCTCGCGTGCGTTTGGAAAATGTGGCGCACAACAAATCGTGCATCGCTATCGCGTGATTGGACCCATAAAGGAAACTTTATTGCTGCAAGGCTAGACCTTATAGTCACTGAAAAAATGGACGTTTACGCTCGGCGTGGCGTTTCATCTGAAAAACTGTACACTACTAGATTGCTCCCAGTGTAGAATTGATGCAGCAAAAATAAACTTGACGATTGAAGACCCGAGGAAGAGAGTGGAAAAATTCCGTGGCCAAAGTTGAGATGTTACGTGACCTTTTTTCCAAGGATGAATGTGTAGTTAAACCCCCTACGGTCCTGCTGAGGAAAATTGAAAAAAAAACACCGATACTAGAAGGATGAACGTTCAAATAAATATCAGTTTAGTATTGTACAATTTGTTCGTGCAAAGAAGGTCGCTAGCCGTATTCACCCCAACGAAGACGGTGCATACCTGTTATTATTGTATTAAATGTTGAGACTGGTGTAATCGTACGAAATGTTTGTAAACATAACCCTGAAACCGTATTCAGCGTAGGATTTGTTTTTAGGAGATTGTGGTTAATATTAATGAAATTTATGGGGTGGTTAGAAAAGCCGTTAAAAGGGAGCATCGTAATAGATATTAACCGGAAAATATCGAGCCCAATTCGGAGCGACCCGACATCGAGTAATCCACTCACCGTTAATCACGGTTTATACCGTGTGATAGAACAGTGCTGGCGTGTCGTCTTCGGTAGAGATTTAATTTACCGTCTACCGACAAGATGATGAAAACCTACAGGAAAAATCGTAACAGTCAACTTCTTTTATTTGTAAGTAAATGTCCTCGTTTTTTACTTAAAACTAGCATTTGACTCCTAATAACCGAAGCCTTCTTTGATCAAATATACCATCCTCCGTTGACACAGTGAGTTTAGAGAATGATAAAATATACGGTAGCGTCCGTTCGCCAGTCGGAATGAAAGAAATTCCGTTATCATCGCTTGCTTTCGCATAGAATCGTAATTTTCTTCTCCCTAAACGTATTTGGTCCGAGAGTTATCCCATTGCCTCTCTTTCGTTCTATGGCTGAGTAGTTTTCTTCGAACAGTAGCCTCTTCCCCCCCCTAGCGTATCAACCGGCTTCCTCGTGCGGATGATTTGCGAAACGGGCGAGGTAACCTTTCTTTTTTAGGAAAAAAATAAAACGGGCAGTCAAGTAGGGAATCCCAGTACGCCCCGAATGGAAAAAGAAACAAAAGTCGCGAGATGAAAATCGCGTGCCTCTGAGCCAGTGCTCCCACTTCAATTCGAGGTATACCCGGGGGATCGTAGAGAGGGAAAGGGTAAAACCTTTTGGGAAATACTTCAGATCCTTTTGGGAAGAGACCATCTATCTCTTTTATCATACATAGTCCGCTCTCTCGTCGTCGAGAGGTTCCGTACCTCTCCGACATTTTTTTCGAGCCGTATCCTCGCCCGAGAGTCGCTCGCCGCTTTCGGGCGCGCCACGGCGCATTTATGCTCTCGTTCCAAAAAAAAAATAAAGTGGAGGGAAAAGAGATACTTGGGATAAAAGATATGCTCGGTTCTTGGAGAAGAAGGGTCAGTAAAAAGGACGTGGCGACGATGCCGAGAATGAAATTGTATGGGGTGTGGGTGTGATTCGTTTCTGCACGTTTTTTTTTTACCTGCGTGTAAATGAATACATATGTCGAATCAATGCAATTCCCTTCGAAGGGGAAATGGTTGCAAAAAAGTTTTGAATTACAGAACTAAATGTCGAGGTATAGGGAGGGAAATATTTTTTTGTGCAATCGAAAATTCGACTAATTAAAAATTAGTCTAAAGTTAAAGTTGTGTGAATGATTTTTCGGCGTATGCATGTTTAAGTAATGGATGTTTGTTATGTCATTCTTTACCACGAAAGGGGCGATAGTGTTCTCGTGGTCTATTTTCACTGACGGTAAGCAAGCCGCAAATTAAACAAAAACGGAGCTAAAATTAAGGTGAATAACGTTGGTGAGTTATTTCTTAGATTTTTCGTCCATGGAGGGGATGTTTTGACTGAAACTTCGTGCGTGTGTGATGGGGCAATCTGAGGCTGGATTTTGTGTTCAGATGGAAAAAAAATTATGTTGTTGAATTCCTCGTTTTTTTTGCTTCGCGTGCATGTAAAAGGTGGGCATTTTTTAATTAACGTGCCTATGCTACCACTTCGTCTTGAGCTCCTCTCCCAGCTCCCATTTTCTTAAAAATAACTCTGGCTTGATGTTAAATTATCGAAGCAGTTAATGTGATGAAATACAACTGATGGAGAAGTTATGACGGTACGATATTATGTACGCTAGGGCACAGGAATTCTCTATAATAAAAACGTTTTTCTGTAAGGAACGCAAGATGGCCGACAGCGAAATGTAGTTCTCATTCTGCCCGATAGGTCGGCGACACATGTACGTCAACTCACCTTATTTTCGGCGAAAACGACGGTAATATATAATAAACACACGTTTGTTTATATAACGGTTTCTACGATAAACAATTAGTTTATTTTTTTGTCAATAAGGATCTCCAATACAATGATCCATTCAATCGTTAAGAGAACAGTTTACAATGTTGAAATAAATTGGTGATTTGTTTTTGTCCAGATAGTATTCAAAGAAATTATTCCGCTGATTGATTAATTAGTTTTTAATTTAAATCTTTTAAGGAGTTTTATTTACACAACGACGGAGAACATTATTGAGGATTCGAGTAAGCTTTCTTTCTTCGTAAGTACAGAGTACAATTTTAAAACAATCATAACGTTAAGTGCACGAAATTTAATTATTTTCCCTACGTTATATATGTATACATATAATTATTTCCCTGTATTTGCACACCGACAATTATATGTAGCATTGAAGAGAACAAGGTGGGAGAAGAATATCAGAATTTTATAGCCGAAAATAAAAACCAACGGCATTTACTAAACGACAACAGAATATTCACTAGAAAGGCTAAGCTTCAGTATGAGTCACCCATGAAAATATTTGATACTTGTATATTAGTTACCTGTACTTGTTTATTGGTTACTGATTCGTCTGTCTCGACATTTACATACCCAATCACCGGACAAGAAACTGATTGGCCTGTCTCGGCATTTACAAACCCAATCTCCGGACAACGTGGAGGGTTTCTTTGGTTCCGGGCGAGGCGAAGGGCGCGGTAGCGCCCGGAGACGACTACCCATTAAAACAAAGCGAGCCGAAGGCTCGTCAATATCCTCGGTAACTAGGTGATGCGGACGTGGGTGACTTATACTGAAGCTGTTCCACTAGAAACGTATATGACGAAATATTTCATATGTAATAGTGTGCTATTAATTATTTTAAATGCAAATATTAAGAATCAATCTATCTATAATTCTTCCGTTGATATTTCAACGGGAATTACACTAGTTAATAGAAAATAATTATCCTAATGAAATTCGCGGTGAGGAATTGACGATTATGAATGTTTCAGGAAATAAAATGCCCTGATGAATGAGTATATACTAATAAAAAAGGTGAAATTTGTGTTACCTCATAAGAAATATTTGCGTACTTCGGGGACACCATGTATTAATGTTGATTAATTAAAACACCTTTTTTAAATGAGAAAGATTTTTGTGGAGGGATAAGACATCTGTAGCTGAAGATAGAAATGGTAAATGACAAGGGAGAAGGCAGGGTGAGTGAGGTCTATGGCAGGGGTGGGGAAACTTTGGACGAGACGAGCCGCAGGAGTCATTGCGGTTGCTTATGTGGGCCGCATTAACAGATGAAAATGCCTCGGCGGGACACACAGGGTCCACATCGGAAGTTATTTGAGGGAATCTATCCGTGAAAATTGATAATTAATAATATTTTATCGGCTAATCTTCACAAGACAAGGTTTTCCGGCCGTAATTTTAGCCAAAAAAAACTACGAAATTGTCCGTGTTTCATTTAATGGCTCGTTTTCGTGATAATATCGCGGGCCGTATAAAGTGCCCCCGCGGGCCTGATGTGGCCCGCGGACCGTAGTTTCTCCACCTCTGGTTTATGGAATGAATGCGATTTTGTTATCTGCTTATTCTTATCTGTTCACGGAGCTTGGCAAGTTTTTTTCCTTTATTCCGTCTTGTCTTTCCGTTTCTCTTATCGATATAACCTATACTTTATATATTTTTTCGTGTATTTATGTCGTATCTCCCGCTTTATTTAATCCGTATCCTATCTCTATTTTCCCTCGTTTCCTTCCATATTGCTTTATTATTTTTTTCGCTCCGTTTTTTTCCCCGCCATTTCATTTCTCTCACGTTCTCCTGATTCCTTTTTCTATTCCCTTCACCTATTTCTCCCACAATCAGTCTCTTAATTTCTCTTTCGTCCCTTTCTCTCTTTCTTCTGTTTTTTTACTTCTCAAAATCCCGAGGTTTATTATTCTTTATCTCTCTCATGTCGGTAATTTCTCTTTGAAAAACTCCCATTGCGAGTCTATTTGGAAGTGAACCGTTAATGAAAGACTTCAAAAGGGTTTGAAGCGATGAATGTAAGTGGGGGAGAGAGTGAAAAAGCGTATTTTGTACGTTCGAATGTACACACACACACATAGGCACGCACAAAATAGCAAATTTTACGCATTACTCCAACTACTATTCACACGAAGTGGATATCATTAAAACGTTAACGCGGCTTAAATTCATTCGATTATTTAAGTTAAATAGCCGTCGTGAACTTCATAAATCTCTCATGATCGTATTTTAGAAGAAATTAACAACACATTTGTGTGGAAGTTACGCAGTTGTTCTTTTCTTCTGATAAAATATGATTTTCACTTACCACGGAGTCGAGCCAAATTCCTTGTATTATACTCTCTTTATCGGTTCCACTCATCATTCGCCGCATTGCCCGTGAAAATGCCTCTTACCTTTCCCTCGCCCTCTTTCACCGTCCCAGGAGCGAACAAGAGATTGGAAACCTTTAGATTCAACCTGTTTCAAATCCCTTGCCACTTTTCCTTCTCCAGATTGTCTCCCACTCCTTTCTCCCCTGTCTTTAATTCGCACTTTTTTGTCTTTCATTTGCCGCGTTTCACGTTTTCCGTCCGTTTTTTCCCCTTCTCCTCTAGTCATCTTTTGTTCTCTTGAGCTCCACACCTGCTGCGTTGAAACGCACTTCGCTAAACCGCTTGTCGGAAGGAAGGAGGAAGCAGGAGAGAGAGAGGGAAAGAGAGAGGGATTGAGAGAGAGCAAGGGAGAGAGGATGGGGGAGAAAGGGATTGAGAAAGAAAGGGAGGTATATGTAGAGAGAGAGAGAGATACAGATGAGTTAGAAAGAGGGAGGATATATTTTCTCTCTCCGTTTCTTTTTCACTTTTCCGGCAAAGGCTACAGTTTGAAATTTGTATCCATCTCTTCTTCCCGTAATGGATCGGGTGTACATATTTTCTCGCGTGTTGTTCTTCCTTTTTTTGTGACCCACCGGAATGAGGTGTTTTTTGCTGCTCGCGTGAGAAGCGAAAAAAATCGAGCGTCGTAATGTGGATTTTGTATCGTTCCGCGGTCGTTTTTAGTCAAATATTTTACTTAACTAAATCCTTACGGATTTTATGTAAATTCTGTATTTTTGTGAAGAGGAGACGAGATTTTTTTCGTAGTTACTGAGGCGCAATCGGAGGCTGACCAAGGTTTTTTGGCGGCACCTACACCCCCTTCCGTAAATTATTGTTAAGATATTTAAAAAAGAGCTCGTCTATTTATTCATTATTCTGTAAAATAATTGACAATGAGGTGCAAAAATAATTTCGTCTATATTCCCGCCTGTTACGCTATATAAACTGGCAACCATCATGTATCCACGCGCAAGTAATGTTTACATAGGTGAGCCGGTTAGCGCTCCCAATACTTTGCCGTCCCGGGCAGCCGCTCGGCTCGTCCGTACCTCGGGCCGGCCCTGGGTACAATAGAAGGCGTTGTTTAAATTAGTTTTTAATGGTAAATCAGACATATAATATTCTAGATAATGTCTATTTTCTCAACTCACAGTCAGACTCCTCAAAGAAATGTAATACTGATGAGGCCCTTCTATTACATCCATCGCTTTAATGCGGCCATGATGCCTGTCAGTCTGACATGCCTGTGCTAGGAGATTAAAAACGTCGACAGGTGTGTTCTGATGAATGCCTTTTTTTTTCCTCCTTTTGTCTTTGTCATCATTTTGTAAACTTTCATCGAAGCATATGACGTATTTGGCCGCTGTGGCTGCGGTTCATTTGACAGTGAACGACCGGTGACCTTCTATCTACGTGGAACTTCCTTGGAATTCACTCGTGGTTTACTCACTCGATTTTAAGCCACGGAATTATCGCTCGTTCGCTACTATCTAAAAGGTGAGCGCGCTAATTCGACCGTGACGCCATTCGTTTACCACGCATCAGTCACACTCTGGTTAATTACAAAGCTATAATGTATGGAAAACATCCGTATTTCCGACCTTAAAGCTGCCGTCACATGCAGGGGCGGCCCGAGGTATTTGGCGCCCCGGGCGAGAAACCGCTCAGCGCCCCCTTCGTAAATTTTTGTTAAGATATTTTTAAAAGAGTTTGTTCATTTATTCGTTGCTCCCATAAAATGATTGATAATGAAAAGTAAAAGGAGTTTTATATAGATTCCCGCGTATCCAGCGATATAAATTGGTATCCAGTATTTATGCAAGTAATGTAGAGATAGATGGTAGGTAGGGTTACCGCCCCCAATACTTGGGCACCCAGAGCAGCCGCCCGGCTCGCCAGTGTTTCACATGCGACGAAAGGCACGTTTACCTGGAAAACATGGTTGGTTCTTTTTCTTGGGTCTTCTTGTGCTATACCTTCTGCTCGCGATTTTATTGAAGAAAGCAAGAGACTTGAGCTACTGAAAATAGGAAAGCATTAATTGTTACATATTTTATCGACACGAGGACAACGAATTTATACATAATGTGTAATGGGAGACCTGGATTCGATTCTCTGTCATGGCGTAATTTTTCTCATAATTTCAAAATTCCTCCCATAGTACTACTTATATGCATAGGGATATACAATACATTCTTTCCGTTACTTTCTAAAGTCAACGACTTTTCATTGATGTACCTAATGGAAGATTGCCGTTTGAGGAATTAGATACTAGCTTGGCTAGCCTGGCCGCAAACAAGACAAAATCGTCAGTGTGAAACTTGAGACAGTCTGCCACGATATTTGGAGGGTGGAATGCTCTGCAAGTGGAAGTCTCGGGTACGAATGCCAGTCATGGCGTAATATTTCTCATGATTTCAAATTTTCCCGTATTATAAATTAATGTCGGATTGCAATTAGAACGTCTTTTTGGAGGCTATATCAGGTATAAGTGGTCGTTGGCCGTTAGTCGTGAATAACTGGATCTCATAAGGTTTCGCGGTCTTGGTTCATCAGTAGAGCGAGCAAAATTGCTGCGCGCGGGGGGGGGGGGGGGGGGGGTTTCTATCTTTTAATGGTTATAAACGCATTGAGTCGATTGATTCCGTAAGAAATAAACATGGACATAGGTAGGAGAATTTCAAAAGAGGCATTGGGTTGGAAAGCAGCATAATTCGGATCGGGGGTGGAGGGGGGGGGGGGCGCACTAAGGAGAGGCGCAGATTATAAATAAAACTGGACCAGTTTACTTCCGTCTTTGGGTTTGGATGCTGCAGAGACTTTCGGTCCTTTTCTTTATTAAAAAAGATGTCGACGGAGTATATCAGTCCTCGCGGAATTAACGAGTGGAAGGTTTAAGAACTCGGCTGAATAGACCGGGATCGAAGGAGATCGCGTGGTCGTTTCGTTGTATCCTAAAGAGATAGGGAGAGGAATTTGAGGTGGACTCAAAAATGCGCGCCAGAAATAATCCGCGGCATTTCGTATATTTAGGATCGTTTCGCAACAATGTGATGGCGAAGGCGCTTATCACACCTTCGCCAAGTAGGTACATCCCTCTGCCTCCGCCTGCATATTACGTCGCTGCATCATTCGCGGAAGGAGGATTTTTTTTCGTGGATTAACCCAGGAAGTCGCGTTTTTTATTGATGGAGTGTTTTTTTTAAGTCTTGGGGATAGGAAGGGCTTGTATTAAAGACTCGTTTGTTTGCCTGTTGCTGTCAGTTAGATGTTTTTTCTAATCGGCCCAAAGCATCGTGCAGACCACGAGGGGAAAACTATTTTTATGTTCGACATATACAAGAATCACAATGATCATAAGAGTAGCGCCTAGTTTTTTAGTTGTAAGAATGTTTCCGTAGTCGTAATTAAATTCTTTTCGTTGTAAACCACGTCTTAATCTCCGTATTTATTATTAATTATTATATTTTAATTTATATATTGAATTTTGAAGATGACCGGTCTGTGGATTATAATGTTTAGATTTTCACGCTAAGTACTCTCATCGATGCATTTAAAAAAAATAATTTAATCTATGAAACTGCGCACCTAAATTCGCCATTTGTTCTATCGAGATAGCGATTGTGCCCCTGTATTTCGGGTTTTCTTATTCATTTGCATCATTTCATAATTACATTATTCCTGTAAATTGGATCTCCCATACGCGACTTTGGTGGGTACGTGATACTATGCAAATTGGAATATCAGGTGATGGCTTGATTAAACAAATGTTGTTTGTCCTACATTTATAAAATGGTTTCCTGGAACATTTCAGCATATCATTTATAGCAGGTGTTCTCAACTTATGGAAATTTCTTCATGCAGTTTATATAAACGTTTTGTTTTTCCACAATTAAAATATATCCGGGAGTTAAAAAGGTGATCGTTAAATTTCGTTACGGTTTGCATCGCTACATCGGATTTGCTTGCGAGTAAATGGTGAGATTTATTATTATTATTACATGCACGTTTATTGCACGCCAAAAAATTAAGTGGTGCATCGACACTGCCAAAGGGAAAATTGCGCACGAAAGGTAAAGAGTCTAGCACAACCGATCTACGGAGTAGACAGGAACTAAACCTTCAAATACCCGTAGGTAATCAGGGATCGGTGAATTTCCGCCGTGAACGGCTACGTTGCTCGTGAAATGTTATATGCGAAACATTTATATAGCGATAGGATTTATCTTTATATTTTCCTTGTAGTTTATCCGAAGCTGTTGCATTATTAATACTTCATTTACTCCCGTTATTTCCACGCGCCCTATTTTACCTCCATTAACATCGAATATGAAATCATCCCTATTTTCCTTGTTATGTTACCTTGTCTTTACGTCATCGCGACGCACTCCCACTCACGCGGCATCCGTCGGAAACAGTTGTCTTTTCCTCAGATCGTGAAACGGTATAATTCTCAAGTATAACTTACCCATATGTATTTCACGCGTAAAATTTACGTAAAAAAATATGTCGCACTCTCTGTTTCCGAGTTAAAAAAAATCAACGAGCGAAAAAACTTTTTAGAAATAACTCCTCCTTCGTCATGTTTATAAAGTACTCGCCTCTAAAAGAACCGGTCTCGTCCTAGGGAGGTCTTCTTCATGACGTCCATATCCCGACGCGAGCAACATCTTCCGCGTAAGGCGGTTAAAGCAAGCATTATTACTTGTCTCCTCCAGGAACGGGGAAGAAGCCTCTTCGCGGAGTCAACCGTCAGCGTGAGCGCGGTTCACCCCTTTTTCCCCTCCTCTCTCCCTTGTTCGATAATCGCTCGCTTTTTGTTTCCGCACCATCTCGCAGCTCATCGCTCCTTTGTTTTCGTCGCCTTCCCCCTTTATTCGTACCTTTCTTTTCCCTTCCTTCCGCGGCGGGAATATTAAGCAGAAAGAAACCAGCTCTCGCGAGGAGATTCTCTCGGACGAATATATTCGTCTGCAGTCTTATAGCGTCTCCATCGGATAATTTAAAAGATCGAGCTTTCGATTCGTCTCGAATGGAAGGTTCCCCCTCTTTTTGAAAAAGAATATGGCCTTAAAAGATGGAGTGGTGTATTAGGTTTATCATTTAGGAACCGATTCTTTGGAAGAAAAATCTAAGAAATGGAAGACGTCCGAATCGTCGGTGTGATTTTTACAGGGAGGACTTGCCAATAAATCCTTTCCTGTTTGTAGTTATCCATTTATTTCTTTACGTCGTCAGATTGTGTTTTTATATTAAGGATTCTGCTGCTTCACGTTCCCAAAAATATGACCGCCGTGGTACCTTCTGTCATTGTAACTCGATGTTACGGACGAAGTTTACGAACTGAGGTATTTTTTTCAGTCGATGTAACGTAGGTTTATGGCGAAGGTTTGTTGATTCATTGCTGCTATCTCTTGGTAGACCATCTCCAATAAATTTCGTCTTTAGGAGAATTGTAATTAATGAGCGCGCGTCGTCGTTTTTTTCCCCCTAACTTCTCCGCATCTCAAGCGAAAATGTCAATTTTGTTCGCCGTCACGTGACCAATTAAGCGAGATTTATAAAAATGATTCCATTTCCTTGATCGTTTTGGGTCGACGGCATTCTTGACTATTTTTCCTGCTAGTTCAATTACTGTTCAGCGTAGGCTGATATTCCCCGTCGGAAGGTTGAGATAATCAGAGCTAGATAAGGAAGGCAGCGAAGCATCCATGTTCCAGCCGTATCGCTGCACTTTTCAAAATCGATCAAAAATCAAATCAACCTTGTTTTGTTCGGCAGCATGGAAATCCCATTTCAAACTCGTTCGGCATAAAAAAACAGTTATTGGTGACTTCGTAATGGACGACATATAAATAATACAGTCGATTTTTATAAATGGAAACTCGGATGAAATTTAGGGCGAAAGAAAATTGTCTTATTGTTAGTGTAAGTACTTCGGGTTGTTAGAAATAGCAGTGGAAGTATTCTCCGAGTTATGGGATATTTTAGGGATAGGTGATCGAGTTGAATAAATATACAATCGTAACATTTAATTCGTCTTGATATTACCAAAACGAGATTCCTGGTGTATAATCATCAAGGAGATACTTTAGAAATCGAACGAATTTTTATCGATTGTACAATAGTCGATGTTATTATCGTTGTCCTCCAATGCGACAGCGAAGACGTAAGTTTCCTTTTTTAGGTTTGTATGTTTTATAAAAAATAATTCCTTCCCTCATCAATCAAAGTGAAAGTCGAATATATTTATTTATGGAATAACCTTCCGTGTTACGCTCGGTCCGCCATAGATTCCGTTTCCACACGAATACCTTTTTTTTTTTTGGGCCCAAAAAAAACAGTCGACAGTCGATTCGTAACCAAACTTTATTGGGGAATGAAAAGAATCTCCAGAAACTAGGATGTTATTGATCTCGCGAAAGGATTCCGCCTCGGCGAAATATAATTTATTCATCTGGCCCGGCAGCGTCTTAGAATAGCATGCCCAATCACATCACGCTTCTCCACAATCGATCGGATTGGAAGGGAGAAGGAAGGAGAAGTAAGGAGAAGGGGGGAGTAGGGAAGGAGGAGGATTATAGGAAGCTAGAAAGGAAGAGGGTGGTTACAGGGAGGCGGGAGGGAGAATGGTATGGAGGTGGGAGGCGAGCTAAAGAATGACGGAGGAAAAATGACACACAAAAAATTGTAAATGAAGCGAAACCTCGATTACTCGAAGTCTTCTAACTCGAATTTTCCACGAGGGTATTCAATAAATCGAACCGTTTCTAATTCTTGCCTTGAGTGTGTGGAGACGAACGGGTGAAAATGGTTATTCCCACTTCCAGTTGTCGTGGTTTGTTTGGTTATAAGTGGGAGAATAAGGAAGGAGGATATGTAAAGCCAGTTGTGTTGATGGGGTCCCGTGTGGATCCCCAATTATTTCTAATACCGTCAGCGTACAATCTTTAGCTAAAGGCTGTATTGAAAATGGCCCATCGAGGACGGAGTTGCCAACATCGCGATTTTCATCCTTCCGATTCGTGGTTTCTTAAACGTTTTTTTTTTGCGGAAAATCAGTCGATCATTGCCTTAATTTTGGCACGTGACCAGTGGAGTTGAGGTATTGGCTGCTGTCGCAAGATGTAAAGGAACGAATTTGAAGGATAAACGACGAAGCCTTAGCTATTAATGGCAACTCGCTGTTTATATTTGGAAACATATTCATGCTGGTCATAAAGCTCAGATGGAACAAAAAGCAAGTATAGAAATTATTTTTCTGCTTCCTCAACGGTATAATACATTTTCACCGTTGAAACATATACTGTTATGAATTTAAAAGACAATAAAAAATGGTGAAATGTTAGAATTGAAAGCCATCGCGAATTTCGCTCATAAACATTTGTCTGTATAGGTCAGGCTTAATTTTTGTGAATCGTTTATATTATTGAAAGGAATTCGCATTATAAAATGAAAATTATTAATCATTAATTCCTGCTTGCTGGATTTTAAAATTTATTTCTCGGTGATCGACGATACAAGCTTCTTAAATGGTCCTTCGTCCTGATGATGAATCTCCATCGTATCCCGCCAGATGGAAAAATTTCTACCGGCTGTGCGCGTTTATCTACATCTTCTCCAATATCTTTTCACAACCGATAGCACCGTGTAAACTGAGTTATTCTGGGAATTATTTCGCCTCAGATTAAATTATTTTCGAGATAACTTTGTTTTCTCTTATGTTGTATGCTTACCAGTGCAGGTAAAAGAAGGTGCATGAGGTATGCATACCAGGGCATCGAACCGTAATTTTTTTCGCTCCTGTTTTCGTTCCGGTTCACTCAACACACAAAATTTTGGTTCGGTTTCGCTCAGGAAAGCATCGGCGAACCGGTTTTTTTTTCGCTCCGACCTTAAAATATTTTAGGAAAATTTACGTAGTTTTTAATTAAAACAAATACATCTTCACTATAACATTAGTACTAGTAAAAGAAACTATTAATCACGACACGAAAATAAATCATTTAAATGTAAGTATTTAGTATGTATTTTATTTATTTAAGATTGCATTTAGAATTAAATACGAGTATTACAAATTTATTAACCCGAATATTTAATTCCTGTCAATTTCACGGGAAATTACAGTAGTATGTACACATATATAGAATGAGGGTGAAATAGAAGCTACATGTTTACAACATACTGATTTTTAAAACAATAAAAAATATTCTCCCCATTGAATTTCCGGAAGTCGGTAGGTTTTTTTATTACAAAAGACTTTAAGGTCGTATTCATGAAAGGACCTGAGGGACTTGTGGGTTTGGACCCCATGGCAAGACGTCCTATATAGAATGCCTGTGCATAGAATTGTGACATCACCCAATGTAGTGACAGTATTCTACTGCTAAGCGTTTGCCATTTGCAATTAATCAGATTAATAAGTGAATTTCGAATTACACTCGATAAAAATCAAAATGTTTAATATTTTAAACAATACCAATCCATTTTTTTTACTAAATTAAAGTTAATAAAACGACCTTAACATCGATGTTTATATCAATAAGAACGTCGCTATGTCGAAGTTACTAAAAATCGTTTTTGTGTTTTAGACTTTTAATATTTTACATCTTTTTAAAATTATAAACGGACAGTATTATTTGGAAAAATAATTTTAAAATTACGAATTGTAAGCCATCAAATATGTACATCAGGAAAAATAAATAAAGCTGAAAGGCTCATCATTAAATTTGCACAAACTTTATTGCATAAATGTTCAGTTTATTGTTACAATTTCAGTAATAATTGTTTAAATAATAAGTAATAATATTGTTACAATTAATAACTTTACAATAATGTTAATAATACAAACATGATTTTACATCAATAAAATGATTTAACAAGGGAAGAGATACAATTGTACAATATACTATTTGTAAACAAATGGAGATTACAATATATTTAAAAAAGAAGCACGAGATTATTATAAGATATATTACTATTTTGAAAAAGTAGACAATTTTCGTTTCTTTGCATTAGATCTTTCTATTATTTCATCATTTAAAATTTTACAGTAATTATTCATAAAACAATTGGTTTATGCCCATAACAGCATTTTTAACACAGCAACTAAATTTTGTCCACCGTCACAAAAATCACCTAGCGACAACTCATCATTCAATAAAATTTCCAATGAAACTCTCAGCCAAAAATATCTTTGGTTTTCTAATTTGAAAAAACAGCCATCCTTTATTAGTTTGCTTGTTAAAATGTAATTATAAACAACTGCTGCAACAGCTCCTTCCTTAGGTTAAAACAAACCACCTTTATCAATTTCTGCAATGTAAGATATATACTTCGTGCAATTCGAGCGATTAATGCGTGCGTTTGTGTCTGTGCTGTTCTTGTATGGCTGCACTGGTAACCTTGATCAATTTAGCTAACCACTTAAATTCAGCTGTGAATTCACCGTGTCTCTTCAACAAAAAACGGCTTTGTAAACGATAGTGGAAAGGAATTTGTACCTCTAAGAAAGGCTGTGAAAGTCAGAGGAGCATTTTAGGTTACGAATCAGCCGTTATCTTCTTCTCCCAACCTCGTTATCGCCACAGGTTAAGCGTAGTTTGACAATTCTTATTACACCTTCGAGGTGAGCTGGGTAATTATTTCTTGTATGTACGGTGGAAAGGTACACCGTTTGTATGTGCGTTATTTGCGGCACTAGCTTAAAGAAAGGTAGGCAGTTGGAAATCATGCCTTAGAGGCCGTTTATTTGTTGCACACGCGTCATTCACTGCATACACGTAAAAAAATCTGATGTGGCCAACACGTGACTTTCTCCATATTTGGGTTTTAGATATTTAAATTATTATGAGTAGCATTATAAGGCAAAATTATTATTTCGTATCGTAAAATAATACTGTCGTCCTTATTGTCGTAAATTATATTTTGAATATGTTTACAGAATTCACCGCAAGATGGTGGCGCTTTATACTGAAAATTTACTAATAAGTTAAATATCTCCGAAATGGATGATTCTACGAAAATTTGTTTCAAACAAAACTTGAAAGAAATATTATTCTCTACAACTTTGATCCTCACGAATATTACCACTAACGACGTTTTTAAGGAGATATTTGACGGAAACCGAAAAAACCGATTCCTAAACAATAACTGCGATGGAAAATTGTTTCAAATGGAAGCTGTAGGAAATTACATTCTCTATAACCTTTGCATAGAATTCTATATACAATAATGATGTTTTAACGAAGATATTCCGCCAAAATCGAATCGGGTTTCGAATAAACCTCGGCTTCCGGTTAACCAGTAATGTCCAAAAACTAATCAGTTCTTTTTGCTCATACCAAAGTATTATATATGAAATTTGGTAACGGTATGGCAAGCACTTTTTCGGGTTAGAGCGCCCACAAACACACATAGACATCATTCCAAAAATAGTCTAAACGTGTTCTAGGGACCTCAAAACGTATTTCCGTTGAAATCTCGAAGTCGATTTTTTTCATGAAAACAATAGGTACTTTCTCTATACTACGTATATGGAGAAAGTAAAAAGCAAATGATTCTAATAGGTGAACATATACCATAAGGAATGTCCCTCGGTAGATTTGCGGCTTGCAGGGTATTGATGTAAATGTAAAATGTAGATTTCCGGGACAACACCAGAATATTGATTCAAGTGGATCATGTGATGAAAGATGCAAGCAGACACGACGTCTCCCATGATACGGTCGCTTCGTGCGCTGCGTCATGTAAACGCCTTAAAAGATGACGATATCGGAAGTCTTTATCAGAACCAAGGGTTTGTAAATCATCCCAGAGAAAGCCTACTTTAGTGGAGAAATTTTTGTTCACACTTGTATACCCACACTTATTTGGTGAATGCACGATATGCGCTAACATCGGTTTTCGGTGCGTAAAAATTTCGTCAACGTAGAAACGATGGCTATCTCTTCACAGAGATAGCCATCACCGACAAGAGGGGCAAGCACGCATTCACGTACGCCGAACGCGATCTGAAAGGGCGTGGATAAACGCATCGATGTTTACATATGAAAGGGAGGGAGGGAAAAAAACTCCGGGCTTACCTTTACCCTCTGTGAATCTCCATCCCTCCTTCCTTTTTACTTTCTCGTATACGAAGTATATTACGAAAGTATTGTAATCGCGAAAAAATTCGACCTCGAGATTATGACGGAAATTTACGTATTAGGTATAGCCGAGTCCGAAAAAGTGATTTTCGCAATGCCGTCTGTCTTGTCTGTTATTGGATCTAGGGCCTAAACGGTAGAGCGAAAATGAATGAAATCTCGTACTTAGGCATTTTATCATACAGAGAAGAGACTATGAAGAAATGGTTGACATTGTTCAATAATTAAGGGAAGTTTATTCTACGCATTTTTAACAACAATTTGATTTTCTCAAAAACGGCTCTAACGATTTTGATCAAATTTCTTACAGTTACTTGAGTTTACGTCATCAATAATACCAAATAGTTCATATTTCACAAAAAATGAATATAAGGCTAGTTTATTCTAGGGGAACTTTAACAATAATTTGATTTTCTCCAAAACTGCTGTAACGATTTTGATAAAATTTCGTACAGTTACTTGAGCATGCGTCTGCAATAATACTACATATTTCATTTTTCTCAATGAATGTATATAAGGCTAGTTTATTCTTGGGCAACTTTACCAAGAATTGGATTTTCTAAAAACCGGCTAATACAATTTTCATTTTCTAAAGATAACTAAACGACGCATTAGTGTATGAGAAAGTTTGTATGTACAATGTATGTTGTACCGATTTTTTATATAAATGGACGCCGAGTAAAACCCCGCGCTTTTTTTCATTCTCCTTTAGCTCTTGTTCAGTCTTCTCCTGCACCCGTAGGAGGAGTGCGTACGTGACTCTTTCGCTATGTGGGTATTGAGTGGGAACCCGCGGAGAGATCTTAAGGGAGGGGAGTAAAAAAAAAGCAGGGAGGAAATGGTCGAGGAGGGAGTGAAAGAGGATAGGGTGTGAGGGTGCGCAGATGTGCGTGAGCCGGGATGGAGGTTGAGAAAGGTGGAGAAGGGGGCAATGCGGGAGGATGGGTGGGGGTCCTTTTCTTTTTTTTGCGAGGAAGGGGGCGAGGAGAGAAAGGAGGGGATGGCTGAAGGGCAAGAGAAGGAAATGGGTATCTGTCGATATATATGGCGTGTCGCGTTCTCCTTTCCTTCTTCTCCCCCCTCTCTCCCGCAACTCCCTCGCATTTCCTCCCCGGAATACAGATCGCCGTCGTCTTGGTGACGCCCAAAGCTGTCGGATTGGATGTTGGGTGAAGGGAGTGAGATTTAAAAAAAAGGGGATTTTTAGATCGTCCGAACGATGTTAAAGGAAGGTTAGTGAGAGATTTTGGCGATTAAAAGGTATGGGAAGTTATTCGAGGAAGGGGAAAAGGGGGTAATGCGAAGGTAAGGAGGAAGCGAAGGAAGACTCGAATGGTTTATTTATGTTTTCCACCGCTTGATGGGGTATGGAGACAGGTGGATTTTGCGGAAAAAATATATGAGGATTACTTTTCGGCATTTTTTAAAAAAAATTTTCTTTCCTGACGTGGTCGATTTAATTGGGATAATTTAGCGGTAGTGCTCGGTGGAGTGGGTGAAGTATAATATCCTACGAAACTGCTGCTGAGCGAGTGTGGAAGTTTCTCTACGTAAAGTTTGTGAAGCATTAGGTTGCGCGTAAACGAATTAAATCGCCCACTCGCTTGCCTGATTGTGCCAGCGTAAATCACGGTTGCAGGTCAACTGTTTGGAGTGTAAAGTTGAAATGGTATTTTTAGAAATATTGCAAGGATGTAGGTTAGTTCTATTGAGATGCGTATTCGGAGAAATATTTTATAAGTTTTCCTGTTGTTTGCGTTAATGCCTGAGCTGTTTTTACAGTATATAGACCAGTAAGGACAGGATTTATTTTATTTCTGGTTGTCTGCGTGTTAGAAAAACGAACATAAACGGGGATCGTGGTTGAAACTAATAACAATCCTGTTATTATTTTAAAATATTGAATTTGCTGTCGTGTTTTCTGGTACGCGTTAATTTGCATTGTTCTAAACAAGGAATATTTTAATCGGTACGTTGCGTATGCTGCAGTATTCTTTCATCCAGATTCATTGAAAAAAAATCAAAAACTTATATAGTTATAACTTTGATGACTATTTTAACGAGATTTGGCCCTGATAAAGTATTTCCTGATGTCCCAACATTTCATTTCTCTTCGTCATACATATCACTTTCCATCGAATAGAAACAGTTTGGTATTCCACGTTTTACAGGAGCGTTGTTTTCAAAACAGGTAATCTTTTGAGTATGTGCTCTCTAGAAGAGTCCCTCAATTCGCTCGTCATGTGGCCATCTTCATCGGTCCTCCATGCTCTCCCTCTCCCCCCCCCCCCCTCATTCCAACACGCCACATCCTGTGGAGTCCATTTTTTTGCCCTCATCATGCTTTTTCTTCTCTCTCTCTCTCTCCTCCCCACGCACTCTCGTTTTCAAAACATCCCTCTCTCGTCGAGGGAGTAAAGGGAGAAGAGAGCCCTCAAGAAATCATTTGCTATGCTTCCCCTTCTCGTTCAGGGCTTACCTTTTTGTTTTAATCCGCTTTCGCGCCTCTCTCGCTGAAAATGCGATACTCCAACCAACCCTCAAAAACCCACAAAACACTCGTAAAAAAATATCTCGTCAACTTTCCCTCCCTCCACCCTTTACTCCCCCTCCCCGCCGTCCATGACGTTCGCCTTATTCCGACGACGGTGTCGCCGCCTACTTTCGCGCCTCTTTTCCCCGCCATATTTTCTCGCTCTCTCTCTCTCTCACCTTTATCCACCTTCCTTCTCCTCTTTCCCTCTCTTTTATCTCTTTCCTCCTCCGCGGATTGACAATCGTGGGACGTGTCTCCGTCACTTTCCTCCTTCGCACTTGCCTGTGATTGGGTGGGTGGAGCCGGAAAAGGAGGGGGAGAGAGGTTTTGACGTCACATCCGGTGATACGGTGGCTTCAGAGAGGGAGAGATGTCTTGCTGTGTATGTGTGTTCAGTGGAGGTTTCGTTTTTCATGCTCCATGTCTCTTTTTAACCATATGAGGTACGTGTGGAATTGTATGTCGGGAAGTACTATTCGTGACGTTGCGTGTCCTTAGAAGTTCGGCGAAAATAGCGCTCGGGTAGTGATTAATTGTTTAATTTATATCTCAGATAACGTCATTCCGTTCTGCTGAGTTACGACGTTCGAAATCTAATTGCTGTCGAGACTCATAAAGGATGCATATTTGGCGGTAATATATACTTCGATGATACTTGAAACTCAATTTCTCAGTTTGATTTTGCTCTTTGTAATGTTTGATTTAGAATTATGGTCCCTAAATTCCATTGTTACCAAATTGTATTTATATATCTCAATGATGACGTCACCACCTCCCTTGGTAATTCGTTTTATATCCAGTTCGAGAACGTCTTTTCATCAGCTTAAATGTGGATCTAGTCAATCTACATAATTTAACAAAAGCAATTATTTTATCAAGATGTAACGCGAATAACTCTTTAATAATTGTTTGGGCAACAGAAGTCGCGGCGGCACCTTTTGAGCATCTCAAAAATTGCCTCGCTTTCCTTTTTTTTTACTTCTATGCAACGGGAGTTTACTTAATTCGGTAATGTGGTAATGCCGAGGCAAATACAAGGTTTTACATTTTCGACAGACTGAGGAAAGAAAGCTCCTTCTCACGGATGTACAAACGACCTTAAGCGCAGGACAACATTCGTCGGAGGTCACTTCATTTGCGAAAGACGGCCCAGTTGACCTTCAGGCGAACAAAGCGGCATACACTTCTCGAAATATAACGAGCTCGCTTTGTGCGCGGAAGAGAAAAAAACGCCGAAATATCTCTCTCAAATATCTCTCCTGTGGCGCCGTCGGCCACCTGGACCTCCCTCCCTGACCGAGGTAACGGCGGAAATCGTATAATTTTCCAATTGGTAATCCACGTCAATCCGTCCTTCAATTATGACAAAGCGAATTCGATTAAAAAGAGTTAAAAGAGGGTTAGCCCATGAATATTCGAGCGTTCGCGAAATTCGCATCCTCGACGTAGTGCGAGAAATTCGCTTGGTAACGGATCGTTCGATCTTATATTTGTTTTTTTTTTCAAAGAATTATTTGTTTTGGATTGGCCGGAGCAAGTGATAAGAGGTTTTCCTTCGCGGTGCGTGGGAGGGCAATTTAAGAAAGGGGATCGAGAGTACAGTGGGAATGGTATGTACCCGTGTATGTAATGATTTGTTAGTGAGATTATCCATTTTATGATCTATCTTGTCTTACATGTACGTCTACGCAGTGCCGCAACTAGGGCGTATGCCCCGTACGCAACTAACCAAGGGACGCAAAAAATCCAGTGAGCAAATAAATAAACTAGAGAAAATAATTTCTTGAAGGGGGAGAGGGCGCATATGTAGCAGTTTGCCCCGGGCGCTGAAATGTCTAGTTACGGCACCCGTTATTATTGACCTACTTCATCATGACTTGGACTATTCTATGAAAGATCATTGGTACCAACAAACGGAATATTTTCAACTTAATAATCACAATTACCCCGGGTTAGGAACGGGTTTTTCTGCTACCATATAAGTTTATCCCTCCCTAACGTTCGGGATTGTAGGGGAGGTACATACGTACGCGAGCTTTCTGGTAGGTATAGAGCGGGATTGAGTAAGTTAGGATGGTTGGCAAATTCCCGGATATAAGGGCAACTACGTATTTAGTGATGATTGTTATAATTGACTTCGCCAAATTAATTCTTGTGGAGGAATGTCTTGAGGCCGAAGGGTACGGATACGGGTTTGACGGCAGAAGTCGTCAGCCCCTAGTTACTATATATTTTAAAATAAAGATGGCAATTTCAGTCTGCGGGGAAAGTTAATGTCCAGTAATAAAACTGGACAGAAAAGTTATATTCCTTAGTCCAGTTCATGAAGCGATCAACAGAGATTACAGGGTCACTGAATTGCTAAAATGACAGTTGAAGTGGGCGGTTGATTAATCTAAATACATATTCTGTTTTATTCCTGCACAAGTTGTTAGGTAGCGGTTTTTTTCTTCAATTATATTCTTGTGCTGATGAAACGTAAACACATATTTAACGGAGTTAGGCGAAAATGTTTAAGAGATAGATGTCGATTTTAAATACATTAGCTTTTATGGTTTTAATTTTCATCGGTACGGTTTCATGACACCTTACTCCCCATTTAATGTAATGTCATCGGTCTTTTAGTTTTACTTTAGAATCCGCCTAGGCTGAGAGATTTATGTAAGCATTGTTACGTAAGCGGTTGACTTTCCTCATTATCCACTTCAAATGGCATCTCTAATCCTTTGAAGTGTATTTTTTTCTATTTGTAGCTGCCAACACTCCATTTCTCTTTAACATATCATGCGTGTGACTATAATAGAGTGATGAATGAGAACCACGGTATACTTTTACTAATCTCGATCGCGTCTCCGAATAAAATTTCGGAATGGTTTACTAAATGATTATTAGGTTAACGTTATCACTCTGTTCGTTTAAGAAGCAAGTTCAGGATATTAGCATGCAGCATACAATAAGCTTCACTTTTAATTTATACTAATTCTGCTCAATGTTGGAATCGGAGAATAACCTCGCCAGTTTTCTTATTTCCGTGATATTCTTCAGTTTTCACGATGGACAGCAACGCATATTTCCAGTGAGGTCTAAATAGTAGGCGTCTCCTGTGCTTCGCGAATTCGATAATATCGCCATCTGATAAAGTTGAAACAACTGTTACCGTAAAACATTTTTTCTATTTTTCGGTTACAATCGCAATGAATGCAGCGTTTGTTATTTTTAATTTGGAGAACTTCTATGCTTCGTAATTACATCTGTCAGGCACAGCATGATAGACGAATTGGCAGCAACAACAGCGTGAAACGCGAGCAACTAGAAGCGAACACATTATCATTAGTATTCCGAGCCAAGTACTTTCGCGAACTCAGTTATCTAAGGTTTTCGGCTAAACATCACGCCGTAATATGTTCGAGAGAGAGAGAATTTTAGAATAGCGAAAGCAAAGAGAAAAGTGGTCTCTTTCCCGGCCATTTCGCTCTACTCCCGGCATTTCCCTCCTAAATGGAACCTTTCCCCGAAAGCACCTGCGTGTCCAATCGATAATGCAGCTCCCCCTCGCGAGCCATTTCGCATTAATTAAACTCAAAAAGGCCCGCCGCTGATTTATTGAATCCGATGTTGGGAGCGAAATGAAAACCCGAACCCCTTCTAGATGCGCGTTTCCGGTTCGTCGATGTTTCCACGGTTGTTTCTGTTTTTTTTTTTTTGCTCCACCGTGTTCGATAAAGCGGGAGAGAAGAGTACTCGCGTCGTTTTCGACTCCGTGTCTACAGCATTCGTTTTAAGGGTCCAGGCTGAAGCGTCTGTTGTAACAGTCATGTACACGCTGTACTCAGAATTTGGTTATTATGCAATTGTCATCGACGTCTAATAAAACAAGATTTAAAATTTTGTAATCTTCACATGGTAATTATTGAGCTTGTCTTGAGGCTGAATATAAATTCCAGAATGGGCACAGAAGAATCAGAAGTTGAAAAAGAAAAATTAAGTACTTGCCTGAGCTACTTCTGATATCCGCAACAAGGTTAAGTAATACAATATGCGTATTTGGGTTGCAATAAAACCGTCTTCAGCGTTATTGGTGTTTAGTGACACGTTATTGAATAAAAAGGTAAAAAAGCCACGTATTAAGTTAAAAGAGCCGCATACGTCTTACGAGCCACGGTGTGGCCACCACTCTAATATGTGAACATATTTTAGGCATTCGTTGAGCCCTTTCAGTGTTATATTGTGCGTTTTATGTTATCATTGTTAAAACCCTTTTGTTTACATGATGATTTTATAATGGAAGGAAATATTTGCAAAAAAAACTTGAAAATATCATTGATTCCTGTAGCTTGTATCAGAATGAACAACTAATTTAAACTTGGTTTAATGATTATACACACACACATACAATTACAATTTTCTATTTTAATATCTTGAATGTTCAAATGTTTATGTTTTTCTCGTATGTCATGCTAGCATTAGGTATGTAAAAATATCTTTGTAAATTAATAAGATGAAGTGCTTTGTAAGATAATTTTGGAATATGCATGGAATTTAATGTGTGTTATAAAGTCATTCATAGTTTTATAACTTAATTTTCACTTATAATATTTGGCATTAATGCAAGGAAACGATCGCATAGGAAGGAATATTGCGAAACGCGAAAATTTATCCTCTACTATACGCAGCACAAACACCTCACTCTCGAACCAATTATTTTCTTTTGTGTCATCGATTAAAATTGCAATTATTGGTTTCGTTACGGACTCCTACTTATTTGAACTCTTTCCTCCCGAAATCGGTGTCATTTCATTTAATATCATTTCATGTGATTAGATTTTTAGCATAGTGATTTTGTTTCCAAGGTTTTATCATTCCTTATCTTTTTCTTTTTCCAGGTAATTGTCGAGACTTTAATGAAATGCCATTTCTCCGGAAATCGTAAGTGTTCATAATTTTATTCCATGATCATTGTTTTTACAGCTACATGATGTGGTTTTTTATTATTATGATTCTATACACGTTTATTTGACATTTTTGTGTATATTTACGTATGGTTATTTTCCAATCCATTGCACGCGGGTGAAGTAATTCGTTCTAGTTTGGTGGAAACTCTTGCCAGCCTTACTTGTGTATAGATTTTAAATTTAACGTTTGGTTTTTCCTATCAGATGGATTTTTTGAAACGTTTCTGAGGTAGTCGGGGATGTACATATTTAGATCTCTACAGATAAAATAGTCTATCGGTAACCGCGGTTAATAAATTGTACACCTTTTTACCAATCTCGGTATTCAGTCTTAGGTACCCACGATTCTCCACGCGACCGTTGTTAATTTTACTTGTATTAACAGTTATGCCAGTGAAGAGGTACTGATTATTCTTGAGAATGAGAGGAGAAAGGAAAGAGCAGATAAAGAGGTTGAGATTGGAGGAATTTTATAGAAGCGTTGGTTTTACCAGCATTCTTTGAATTCTGGGATAGGTTTTCCATACATAACCGTCCGTGGCCACCAGCCCATATGAAATTTTATGTAGTTGGCAGGCAAGGGGTTTGTGCTCCCTTTCTTAGAAATTGTTACTATGCATTACATACGTATTTGTTTGCGACTTTGAAGTGTAAATTACAGGACTTTACGTGTGTCTCTAAGCCCCAAGGGTTAAATGGAAGGAGGGGGACCTTATGGTCTCAACCTGAAAATAAAGACATTTATCTATCTATCAATATCCTCTATGTCAGGTGTTCGCAATCTTTTCAACGTGGCGAGCACCAAGTTACATTCAAGAGCACCCAGCTAGCACCGCTATACTTTTGTAAAAGTGGAAATGATCATGATTAAAGTCAAATAAACGGCGAAGTGATTAAAAATGTCCTTTCGTACGTTAGAAATAAAAAAAAGCAGGCGAACAAATCAAATTAAGTGTGCTAGGAAAGAAGATTTTTAGCACCGTAGAAGTACACAGTAACTCTGCTAAAGAGAACCAAGTTGTTGACTCCCTGCTCTAGGCCTCTCGCCATTCGCGGTTTTGTCATCAACGAATTAAGTCAAGAAGCGTAACCCACACGGTTATCGAAGTACTGCTGTGCTTTTAATTGTTATTTTTACTTTCTCATATACGAAGTATAATGAGAAAGTATTGTTATCGCGAAAAAATTCGACCTCGAGATTTTTACGGAAATACATATACGTTTTAGGTTTCGCTGAATCCGAAAAAATGGTTTTCGCAATGCCGTCTGTCTGTCTGTTAAAGGGCTCTAGAGCCTAAACGGTAGAGCGAAAATGTATGAAACCTCGTACTTAGGCATTTTATCATACTGAGCAGAGTATGCCACCCACCAGTCTGGTGATTTGCAGGGTATCATGTAGATGTAGAAATGGTTGACATTGCTCAGTAATCAAAGGAAGTTTATTCTACACATTTTTAACAACAATCTGATTTTTTCAAAAACGGCTCTAATGATTTTCATCAAATTTCGTACAGTTACTTGAGTCTACGTCTTCAATAATACCGTGTAGTTCATATTTCTCAAATAATGAATATAAGGCTAGTTTACTCTAGCCAACTTTAGCAATAATTTGATTGTCTCACAAACGGCTATAACGATTTTGATCAAATTTCATACAGTTACTTGAGTATAGTAGAGCCTCGCTAATCCTAACTAATTGGGACTCGGATATGTTCGGATTAGCGAATTTTCGGATTAACCGGGTCTTACAAAATACACGGCGGGGGGGATGCTTACGTAGACTCGTTGCCTGGCAATGTCTTGAACTAATGGGAAGTGCTCACATAATGCTCTAATAAGGCGGCGGAAGGGTTGGAGGGGTAATGTGACGTCACGTTTACTCGTTCCTCGTTTTCTAACGTTGAGTGTCGCGACTGTGCTACCGTCCTACAATTAGCATAGATTTGTGTAATATTTACATTTACATCAATATCCTGCAAGCCGATAGAAGCGTTTGGCAGGGGGTGTCACAACACCAAGTGAACTCTAACTAATTCCTCTGTTGGACTGGCTTATCCCGTCTGGGAAAAAGGATCTGTAGTATTTCTCTGTTCTAGCGATTGTTTCGACATATTTTCTCCCGCACTCTGATCTAACATTACGTTCACTAACACCGATTGGGACGACTATGCCGCGTACGTCTTCAGCGAATTCGGAGCTTTCGAATTTTTCAAATAGTTTCCTATTGTAATCAATTCTTCTACTCTTCAACGTCTGCCATTTCAGATCCCTCAATATCTCAGATACACTCGCATCATTCGCGAATTCTAGAACCAATTTGACAGCAGCAGTTACATTGTATGTGTGAGTCCAATTGTCAGTTCACCAATACATGTTGGTACGTTTAAGGAATAGTTTCCACAGTCACATTGTATAACTTGTATACAGTCGCGTGTTCAGATTCGTAGCGATCGCATGTGTCTTTCATTAGTGTGATATTGCTCAAGTTCATATTGGAATGTCTTCAAAAAAAAAGCTGAAAACCCCTACAGTAGTATTATGAAGCGTAAACATAAATCTCTTTCTATTGAACAATAAGTAGATTTATTAAGAAAACTTGAAAAATGTGCTTCAGTTAAGAGACTTTGTGAAGAATATAGCGTAGGCAGTTCTACTGTGTATGACTTGAAGAATCGAAAAAGTGAGTTGCTGACATTTTATGCAGAGAGTGACACTTCTAAGGCCGAAAAACATTACACGCTTCCAGGGTCAACGATATCGATAGAGTATTGTTTGAATGGTTTCGACAAAGAAGAAGTGAAAGTGTACCGGTATCAGGCCTATTGCTAATACAGGAAGGAAAGAAATTCGTCGACGATTTGAAAATCAATAAAGCTTGCGATTATTCGCAAGGTTGGCTTCATCGCTTCAAGCTTCGCCATGGAATACGAAAATTACCAGTGTCTGGCGAAAAACTTTGTGCCGATTCGGATGCTGCCGAAACATTTGTAGAGGAGTTTACCAAGTTAATTTCGGATGAAAATCTTACTGCAGAGCAAATATATAACGCGGACGAGACAGGATTATTTTAGCAATGTCCTCCCAGGAGCACACTTGCAGCAGCCGATGAGGATATGGCATTTGGAGTGAAGGAGTCAAAGGAGAGGCTGACGGTTCTTGCGTGCGCAAATGCAGCAGGTACGCACAAACTAGAGCTAACTGTAATTGGTAAAAGTGCACACCCACTTGCTTTAAAGAGTGTAAAGAATTTTCCTGTCAACTACCGTGCTAATAAACGTGCATGGATAACTTCTCAGTTAATGTTGGATTGGTTTTTGAATTATTTTGCACCGGAGGCACGTGCTCATTGTAAATCTAAGGGACTAGGTAATGATTATAAAATAATTATGACATTAGATAACTGTCCTGCCCATCCTGATGCATCACTTTTGGTATTGGGTAACGTGTGTGTGGTTTATTTAACTCCAAATTGTACATCTATTATTCAACCTATGGATCAGGGAATATTACGCTCACTAAAGTGCTATTACAGACAGCAATTTATGCAGAAATTGCTTGTTGCTTGCAATAGAGGCCAAGGTGTTGACGGATTTAAAAAGGAATTTAACATTAAGGACTCGATTTGGACTCTAGCTAAAGCGTGGACTGATGTAACGGCCGCAACACCGAAAAATGCCTGGCATAATTTGTGGCCTGCAGGCATGTTTGAAGAATGTGATGAATTACCACCAGATTTTCTAGGTTTCAATGTTAGTGACAAAAAGAGATTGTTCTGAAATTACGGAATTTGCTAAGGGATCGACGAATAACGCTTTCACGAAGGATCTGTAAGAAGACGTTGAAAACTGGATAGAAATCGGCTATGAAGTGCCTGTAGTGAATCAGCTAACTGACGGAGAAATAGTTAAAATGGTTTTGGAACCCGAACGTGAGAATTATGAAAAAAGTGAAAGTGACGATGATGACAATGCAGCTGCAAACAAGCCTTCAATTGACCGTTGCATAGAATTAGTCACTGATACAATATCGGCTTTAGAGCAGCGGTCATGCATCGAATTACAGGATATGATGAATTTGTACCTAATTAAAGGTAAACTTATTAAGGAAAGATCACTATGTATGAAGCAATCTGTGTGATATGTTCAAGACAATTTCGCAGAAAAACCTTCAAAAAGCTTCCAACACTGAAATGAAATGAAACTTGCATTCCCGCAACTAAAGACGCTGTCTCGACCTTATCGTCTAGCCATCGAGAGTAGAAACGAGACGTGTAAATTGGTATTAAATTGGCATTAAATTTGCTATGACATTCCAAATTCGTCCACTTGTTAATGATTCTTTCTTTTATAAGTTTTGGCGTAAATTTTGGATTTTAATGTTATGTATTTTATTTTTTTTACGTATAGGCCGTGATATGGTATGAAGGTGCAGTGGCGTAGCCAAGTGTGGCTAGAGGGCAAGGCGTCTATTATGATTTATTTAATATTTTACGTTTATTTACATACATTTTGTGTATGTATTTCATATTTTAAAATATTCTGGCGTGATTTCTGATTAAATTTTGAAATACATTATATAGATTTCAAAAAACTTTCTTTGTTTTATCCCGCAATAGGCCGATTTGCCCCTGGATACTTAGGCAATGTGCAACATTTTCAAAAAACCGGAATTTTCTAAAATCCGGCTCGCGCTAGGTCCCGAGGGTGCCGGATTTATGAGGTTCTACTGTATTATCGAAAGGTCATGGAAAAAACTGTTGCCAAATATCATGGATGGTGTTCAGGATGAACAAGCACTTGATGATTTTTTTTACATCTGTTCGGATTAACCGAAATTTCGGATTAGCGAGGCTCTACTGCATACGTTTGCAATAATACTACACATTTCATTTTTCTCAATGAATGAATATAAGGCTAGTTTATTCTTGGACAGCTTTAACAAAAACTGGATTTTCTCAAAACCATTTTCATTTTCTAAAGATAACTAAATGACGTATTAGTATATGAGAAAGTTTGTACACTGTATGTTGTACCGATTTTTTTAAATAAGAGGTATCATTATAGTTTGATCATCCTCCGTGGTTTTTATGCCTTCTTTCGTTATCAACGAACTCGATGGAGCGAAAAATAAAAGGATCGCGTTTCCACGTTCGCAAAATTCTTTCCCCCTTCCCATCATGCACCGCCACTCGTTTTTCCTCAACTAGGCACCGGCGAATTTTCACCTCGGCGGCGGCGCGCGCGCGTTCCGTCGTCGGCCGAGCCGTGCGGAGTACACGAATGGATTACGTTACACTTTGGGTCATTTAGCCGGAGCGATCGTGGCGGTGGAAGCGAACCCCTGCAGCAGCAGCGTTCCGGGTTTAGCGAATTTCACGCGTCATTTGTCTCTAGGAGTTAATCGAAATCAAATCGCGGTTTATTTGCCGTTTGCGTTGGCCCCGAAAATGGGAAATGCCCGTCACGTATGGATCGCAGAAATAAGCGAGGGAGGTTTCCAGGGTGGAGCGCCCCCGTGGGAATGTGGGATTCGTAGGGAATGTTTTTCGCGCGATTTTAAACGTGCTGTTTTTTTTTTTATTAATTTGGCGAATAGATGGCAAGAGTACTCATTAATGTTGATTTGAATTAAATGTGAGTTTTGTGAAATATCAAGTTACGGTACAATATGTATAGGATTAGGGATTGCAATAGGAAAGCAAGAAATGGAATGCGCTAGGGACGTACTCGGTGCGTTGCACCCCCTGCCATCCACCATTTAGGTGTCTCGCAGGGTATGCACTCAATACCTGGTGGCGTGGAAAAAAGTTGTACTCTTTGAAAAGGTGCTCTTCCGTTAACATGGCAGATAAAGGTTTTAAAATCATACGACTTAATAAAAACGTATGAAATTAAATTTCAACAAAGTTAGTAAAAATTGAAAAGAAATAATTTTTCACGTTGATGGTATAATTTCAGCGTCTTTATGCGTCATGTCGATTGTTGTCGCCGTGACGACGTGTTGATTTTTCGTGTTTATTTTTCGAATATTGTCGCGATCTACGTGTGTGCCTAAATTTGGTGTGATTGTTGTGAACAAAATAAGATTGTTTTCGTAGGTCGTGTTGTGTTTTTATTTTGTTCTTCAATGATGTAATGACATTACTTAATTGACCAACTTAAGAAGAAGAATACTCAAGGAAAGAGCAGGAGCGTTTAGGTCACCGATCGCTTCGGCAGAGAAACACTACCAAGCAGGAGGGACTTGGTCTCATAACTCGTTTGAAACAGGCGAGACTTTTCTTTTATATCATGTACTAGTCTAGGAATGGGCGAATTACCATCCCGTAGCTTATAAGGACTTTAAGAGAGAATTTTATACGAATCCCGATGCCATTATGATTACGAACCGTGAAATTTTATCTAGAAAAATTCATATGCTTGTCACGTGTAATTAACACCGGCAGCCATTTTTAACTAAGGCATGACGCTAAAACAATCATTATCGATTTTTTCGGATAGTCTATCAAGTAGTTCCCCGACGGGAGCTCTAATGCGATTCTGCAAAGCACTCGCGAATGCTAAATAGTAAAAACGTTTACCTTCCCCTGCGCCAGTCGCAAAATGGTGACAGTATTTTCCCGATCTTTTGACGTTTGTTTGTTTTCTTTAAATTTTTTCTGCCGTTTTCAATTTATATCATTTATTACCGTAGGAAAAAAATACAATTAAGTAGCGATAATCAACCGGAAATCCTCGCCTCTTCTTCGCGAGCACAATTTTATAAAATTCACTCGTGTTTGCTCGCATCCAAGGTTTCACTTTTAATCGAAGTTTTTTTTTCCAACTACCATTACACTCGACCGGCATCTGACTCGTTCGTCCGGAAGAAAAAAAACATATGAATGAAAGCGAGATGGAATTTTGGCGTCCGTCGTCGGCTCGTCCGTAAAGTGCATTTATGGTGTGGATGGGGGGTAGTAGATCGAGAGGTCGTTCTCCACTCGGTCGATTCTCTCCTACGCCCTCCCTCCTCCCTCTCTCCCTCTCTCTACATGGATCATAATCCCGGGGTTGCGGTCGCCCCGTTTGTGGGCGTCCGTGCGCGCACGATGGAATCACTCTCCACGTCGCCCGGTGTATCAAGCGGCAAAACGTGCAGAAGCACCCCCTCTTCTTCGATGCATAGGTGGCGAAGTGGAGTTGGATGGCGATGGTCCCCTTTACCGTATACGGTATCCGAGACCGTGTTTATCATTTTGTACTTCCCTCCGTTACACGTGACCTAGACTCCGTTGCCCGACGGGATGGACGGAAAAAACGTCACTTTCGCGCACGTCGTGTGTCGATTTTAGTCTTTTGGAGGGCCTCGTTGAATTTATTTCGTATGTTCCGCTCTTATAGCCCGTTACCTGTGATTTTGATTTCTCATTGGTCGAACGTTGTGAAATGTTATTCTTCGCAGTTTTGTTCTGTTTTCATTTTAATGCCACGGTGTAGTACGGCTGTCCTGGTTGTATTTTAAGGATCTGTGGTCGTTTATCTTTACGACTTCAACAGGGTAACTAATAAATTTATAAATTTTAGTCGGAAATTCAGTTTGAGGATAGATGTGACGGACCATCTGTACCTTAACACATTGATAAATCGCTTTGTGGATTTTATATTTTTCGTCATATCATTTGATTAAGGGACGGAAATTTGGATGGCACATACTAATGCGTGGAAAAACATCAGGTTTTGCAAAACCATTCGTTCGCGTACGTCGAACACATTTAACCATTAAAAAACATCCAAGAACAAGCAATTTAAAAAGGTACTCGTCTCATGTATCCCTAAAAACCCCATCATGGTTATAAAAACCATTTGTATTTTTTATAACGTTTTTTTTTGGATATTGGAGATACCTGAGACGAGTACTTTTTTAAAAGGTGATTTTTATTGAATTTTTTTCAGCCATAAGACGAGCTCGATTATTTTCTGTCGAACAAAAAAAATCATGCAAATGCGAAATATTACGAATCTTCTCAACTTGTGAACGCATTTCCTGTTTAGTGCCTCCGTCTGCGAAGCTTATTAACCCTGTAGTAGGCACGTGGTGGTCTATTTCAGTGCTCCGAAACCGGTGTGCCGCGGCACGCTATGTACTGCGCCGCGACAAAGTACTCGGGTGTGCCGCGGTAAACTTTGAAATTATCGGCAAGGGAAACGTAATATTTTATTTTTCTAATTCTAAGACAACAGAAACAAAACATCTCTTATGGTTTTCTTAGGCTGTTTCCGGTACTTGAAACCGAAACCAAGTTGCTTCCTAACTGGAGAATCGGAATTTTTATCATAGGATTGTGTAGTAATGCGGCCTAAACGGTTTCAAAAATGTAGATTATAGCAATAATTTTCATCATGTGTGTGACGAAGGTGATTTTACCTTTATTGTTGGCTATAAGATGGTAAAAATATTCTACATTATCTCGATAGATTTGGTTCGGTGCGTCGCGAAGTTCGAGAGCACCCGAAAGCGTGCCGTGAAATTAAAAAGGTTGCGGTGCACTGGTCTGTTTGATACCCATTAGGTATTTGACGGGCCTTTAGACCATTTATTTAAATTTGTTATTTTTGTTCGATATTTTTTTTTACTCACGCCGTTAACCATTAGTGTTATTCATTACATAGATAAATATAAAGTAAATAAGTAAATGACAATTGACGGAAAAATATAACGTGAAATCATATAGACCTCAGGCACCTTAATTAATAACGGGTCACTTGCTTTAAATAGATAGTTCGATTTGTTCTTATCTTCTTATCCTGTTATTTCGCCCTTTTGAATGACTTGTCTCATCTACTCGGACGTTTATATCGGTGGAAAACGGCGTTTATTTAATTTCGCGGATTCCGGGAAAGCGTGGAAGGGAATTGAAGGGATCGGCTTGACATTATCGTTGGCCGATTCGCGTCGCAAATTTCGGGCTCTCTCCGTGATGCCATCCGTAAACCGCGGCGCGGAAATCAGCGAACCTTAAAACTCGGGTGTCACGCGAGTTCGCTCCCGGACTATTTACTATTTTTGGCCATCGTCCTAAAAAAGGCCGTTGACTTCTTCCTCGCTGCCCCCTACTCTCCCTCTCTCTTTCTCTTCCTCTCTCTCCCCCCTCCACTCGCCCTCAGATGGAGATAATGTGCCATCTTTTTTGCTTCCGGGTTCGAAGGAACTCTCTCTGTAGATCTTTATGCGAACCAAATGATACAGTTATTCTTGCGCGGATATCGGGAAGTGCTCGTAATACGGTATTATTTTTTTTTATTCGACGAAATGCGTTTTGCACATTTTATCCGAGATACGTATCTTTTTTTTTGCATAGCGATTGAGAGGGTCGTGGTTCAATTCGCAATCAATTGCTGCTGGATAAAACTTGAGTTTTATATACGATTCGTATTTGTATGTATTCTTTACCGATGTATTTTAAGTTGGAATATTTCGAACTTTGAAACCGTGCCACGATTTACGAAAGTTTATTTTATGGCTATTAGCACGGTATCTCTTTCCGTAACGTGCCTGAAAATTATTCTGCTGAAAACCAGGTTGTCGGAGGGAGTAATGTACCAAAATATGCCTAAAGGTACTGTGTTATTTCTCCTTTTGTTGATCCTATGGATAAATAAACCCCTATATAGAGTTGGCATGTTATCGATATACCAGTATAAGTGCCCGTCAGAAATGACGGGGATGATCGATTATTCTGAAATAAATTGAGGCAGTCTTCTTTGACCTGAAATCATACCTCCTGCTGAGAGAGAGGGTTGCCTTCGATCCGAACGAAGGTTCGAAACCCTCGCCACGAGTATCTATTGTGCTTCAAAAGCTGACCTTAGTCCCTTCTTGCCAGGTATATTTCTGTTTTTCAGAGCGTGAAAGAGTGACAAAAGGACAAAGGGACAGAATAAGGCTTTTACATATTACGGATGCATTAAAACGTTTTTTCTTATATCATAATGCTATCCTGAAAATTTCATCAAATTAGGTTCAGTCGTTTGCGAGATATTAAGCTTCAAAAACGACAGAATGACAAAGGGACAAAGTGACAGTCTTTTATATATGTTTTATGATAATATATTTTTACCCTTGATGAGGTAGTGGAAAGGGTTATAAAAGGTTAACACAATGGTCGTTCATTCCGATGTAGGAGGAACCTTAGGCTATTTGTGCAACATAGTTTCTCTTTCTCTGTCGTATGCTCTTCTATATCATTAAATATTGATTTAAGAAGTTCTTTTGAGACTAGTTCTTCGAAAAATTATCAGCAACTTCCAATATTAATTTGTATAACTGTTTTAGACCTAGAACTTAACGATCTGCACAACAGCATATTTAACAAGAATTTCAACAATAAACAACATTTTAAAATGGTCTGAATTGACATAGTCCTTTCGTTTTGGGCAATGTAACTTTGTTATCGAATTATAATCATAGCCATTCTATCTTTAGGTAGGTTTTTAGTTCGCCCAACCTCTTAACCTGTGATATCAATAGCCTTTTTTTTATTCTTCTTATAACATTCCCTCCTTTTAATGCACTTACTATTCCGTTCCTCTTTCTACCTCTTTGCATATTTCCTAGCACCCTCCCCCATCACTTCTTTTAGCGAACCTTTCAAATTTTGATCCATCAATTTTTTCTGTCTCTCCTTTTTCTCTCTTCTCCAGATGTCCTTAAGATTACACCATTTGTTTTTCCACTCCGTCCAACTGATTTTTTCAGGTGTACGTCACACCCGCGTCTTATACGTCTCTAATCTGCTCATTCTTCTTTTTTCATAGTCCATGCTGCACTATATCGATTTATGCCTAGATTAACAATAGCTCTTTTTTTAAACTATTTTGAACACGAGTTTTAAAAAACAGAATAGTTTGTGGCATTTTAACTGGTCTCGCCGCATAATCGTAACGTAATAATTGTGCGAAAGGATTTGTCAATCTGTCCTCAGTCGCTGGAAGGTGTCTCTTTGTTCATGGTGGCTGATTTGGTCCAACTCGTGGACACATTATTGGCTGCCTCCTATCTCGGCACGATCGACAATCGACTCACACGTGTTCCGTCCTAATTGACTTATTCGATAGCTGATTTCGATAACGGCAGCCGCCTCCCTAACGAGGAAAATCTCGTGATCTCGCGTGAGAGATGATCGGGTTAAAGGCGTCGCCCGAGTTCGCTAAGGTACCAGTTTTGGAATTGTTCATACCTCTCGCTAATAATTTTTTTTTTTTTAATCTCTCGTCTCCGAGTGTTTGACATTAGAGGTGCACGTGGTGCGATAGCATCTCTCCCGAAGGGAAGGGAAAGAAAAAGCCAGTGCTTTCTTTTTCTCTTCTTCCTTTCTATTCAAGATTTCTACTTTTGCCGTGTGTATTTGCCTCGTGCGCGTTCATTCACCCGTGTTCCTTGATAGATTAGCGCGCGCTTGAGGTGCACAAAAGGGTGACAGTTTCGTACGTCAACATTGTTTTAGGGAGCTATCGATTTGAGTCGCGGGAGTCAGGCTGTGGAAACGTTGGATATTGCTTTTTATTGGAATGTTCTCCTCGCCGCTGGCGTTGGGTGTTTTTTTCCCTCTTCTTTTCCTGTTTTTTTTTGTCAAGCAGCGTGTTTACATCTGTATGTGGAAATGAACTTGGATTATTATTACTGTTTTATATTTTGCATCCTTTCGGATTCCCGTTGTGTTAGTTCGGCATTGAGTACGTGCATATTTATATGTGCGTCGATGTTTGTATGTAAATGGTGAGACGCTCGTTAGAAGTTTTTTTTTCCATGAGCTATTTACTGAGAGCGCGTTGAAGGAAAAAAAAACTTTTGGGTTGTAAAAAGAATGTTGTGTGCTTTTCCAAAGACATCCTCAGGCAAATGCCCTAGGATAACGCGTGCATTATATACAGTCAATGAACCTGTTGTGTATGAGTAGTTGCCTCAAGCACATCGTTCATTCGTCTTTATATGTATTAATGAATTTGAGAATTATGCTGACTTATTTTTGGTGTACATTTCCCCAAAACATTTTACGGGATAATATTTTGAAAGCGATACTCTTAAAGTAGATTCCAGCCTTCCGTTGTCAGGGTTTTACTTTTTTAGCGCATTTCTATTCTAAAATAAAATCCTTGTGTGTTCGCTTTGTCTGTCCGTTTGTGTGGGCAATATCTTTCGAATTCTGCAACATGGGTAAGCCAAAATTTCAGGATAGGTCGATATATATTAGAGCTAGACATGGCAAAAATCTGGTGGCTCTAGCTTCAGCTACTGGGGAGTAAACGAAAAAAAAGCGCCTAATTTAATGTGCTCTGCAATTCTTCCCTCACTTGTTTATTATATTTTATGTAAGCACTGCATGTACTCATCATTAAACCATTATTATTTATACTGATGCCGGTCTCATGAAGGAAGCCATAGAAGGGAGAATCCTAGGGAATAGACAAAGAAATAGGTAGAGGATAGGGATATTAGACGCATTAAAGGAAGGGAATGGGTATGGAAAGAAGAGTATTGGGTGATAGATATTGGGTCGGATGAGACAAAAACCTACTGAGTGCTAGAATATCTATGATGATTTATTCTGATTACATGTTTCCGCCTTACCAACATTTTAATCCACGAATGTATTAGTGTCTTAAACGGTATATGCCTTTTACGTATGTTCGAACACTGCAGAAAATGAATTAACGAATAGCGAAAAGCCAAATCGATGGAACAAAACAAAATAAAATCTCATGGCGGTAAGAGAAATAGTATGTTTACATCTCAATGGCTGTTTTCTTTCTACGCTCAGCCATTGGCTGCAGTCCACTCTCGAAATACATCAGCATCCTCAATTTTTCGAATTTGTGTCGTTACCCTTTCTGTTATTACGTATCTTAACTATCACCGTAGTTTATATATATATTTTCAAATCCTATTGTGCCAAAATTCTGGAAATTGCGTGAATCTTTTAGCTGTGTTTAATAATTATTTAAGACAATTATTGTTCGATACCTATTACCAATTACCTATTTAAGTAAAGCCTGACGATAGATTTCAAAATTTCACCTATTAATTGGGCGTGAACACAAGCTTTTATACTTAAAAGTGTCATGAAGGAAACTTAGATATACCTACTTATTTACAAGAGTGAACATTTTCAAAGAACGTCCACCATTGGTTATTTTCGTTATAAATGTGCGTTCGCTGTGTTGTATAACGCATACCTCTCTTTAGAGCTATAAAATAACCTTCGCGACACCGAAAATTTCCTCTCCGTTACGAGTGCTCGTAAGAAACTTTCGCCCTTTATCTAGTTGAGAACTGAGCTACCAGAGCAGGGTGCGACTTCAACTTTCCTCCATAGTCCGTTATCGCCTCCTTCCCGGAAAAAACCCGTTTTTATCTCGGTGTCACACGAAAATAAAAATCCCCAAGTAATCGCCATTTTTCTCTCTCTTATTTCCTCGCGAAGGAGTAAGTAAACTACGTTAAAAATTTGCCTCGGCGCGGGACCACGCATCGGACGCCATCTTGAGCTCCGTTTATTTTCGGTTTCCACAGTGTTTTTGGCGTTGCGCTGCTTTTTATTTGTTTTATTTATTTTTTTTCGCAATTCTCTGGTCTGGATTTCTGACTTCGCTATATCTCCCGCCCGTTTGCGTCAGAACGTGCGAGGAGAGAGAGAGAGAGATGCGATTTCGGAGGGGCCTATCAGTTCGGACACGTCCGTACCGCCGCGCCACAAACTCTCTACGAAATTCAACGCCAAAAGTCGATTTTGGTTCGCTCAAGGTCAGCATATGCCTAGAGGTATTTCATTCACCCGTTTCACTTAAGAAAACATTTGTTACGCACGTGTAAATTTACGTATTGAGAAGAAAAACGACGAAAACCTTAAAGAAATGCGATGGATACACTCGAGGTTTTCAGTTATTGCCAGTCGGCATTAACTTATCTTCAGACAATCCATGGATAGAGGCCTTCAGTACTTTGGTTTCCTGTGCAGCCTCCGACAGGCCTGACGCTTTACTCATAAATTCAACTTAGACTAATGGAGTTCTGAGTGAGATGGAGAGGTCAGATATGTCCCTAACCAACAGGGAACTGTAGGTTGGGGGCAAATTATATGTGATAGTTCCGTGACTTCAACAAGTTTGGAAACCCCCTTAATTAAGGACGTCGCTTTTTTGGCCGAAGATATTTCATATATATAAGCGGAAATCCTGATAATATTACCCTGCTGCTGCCCCTGCTGTTAACAGTCGTCAAGGTGCATTGTTACCGCTTTCGGATAGATTATGACTATGCGAAATGTAATGTATAATGAAGTGCTTCATCAAAGAATTCAATTTTAAGTATGTCTATTATTTTTCATTTATTCAGCGTTCAATAATCTATTAATTCTAAAATTTATATTATATTGGTTGCCGAAAAGTAGCAGCCATGTCACTGGCGGATAAGAATTCAACTATCCTATTATACTACTGGAGAGCCTGTTTTAAAATTGTCAGGTTATCGGAATAGAATAATTGCGACCGCTCAGTACATCGGGAATTTTAATCGCTTGAATATTATCAAATTTGATCATTCGATATGACCTCACCACATTATTTACTGCTGTAATTTAATAAAATTTCCAGTGATAAAAGTATTACCTAGATTTCAATATTAAAATTTACCTTAAATGTTGACGGATCTGCGTAAATTTGGTACTAATCGTTGTGTGGTAACTCGCCAATCACAAGGCCCCCCAATAGTCATGTCATAAGGGAAAATGTAAATACCAAGAGACGCACTCAATCCACGCGAACAGCAATCGTTTATCTTTCTTAAACAGTTGATATCGGGCTCACGTCTGAGTCGGTTGTCAAAACGCAAATGCCTTATCATTTGCGTTAACTCGCCGCGTCCCTCTTATGTCTGCCGGGATATACAGCGACCTGCGAATATTTCGGGCGATTCTATAGAATGCAGTTGCATTTACGCGAACGAATCTCGCTTACATTTCGTTATCCCCCTACCGTTGATGGAACAATTCTGCGGAATATGGCGATGCCTTATAATAGTTCGTTACGGCCGCCAACCTCCCATTGTTCCGAGCATCATTTTTCAGTTTTCGCATCTTGTTTTGCGATATTTTCTTGTGTTCTGGATTTAATGCCTCATCCCGTGTCCAATTTAAAAAAATAGGTCTTTCAGCTTCGCTGGCCCGCTTATGAATATATTCATGCATTCAAATAATTCCTTGCGTCGTTCGTATTCGGTAAAAAAAAAATTAGTTGTGTCTGTGTGCGTGTGTTTGCAATTTCAGCTTTTTTTTCTACTTTTCGGATTTGCTTCACAATGCGCGAGTAATTTTTGCACGTTAGCTTCGAGTGTTTTTTTTATTCTTTAACCCTCATTATATGTCGCGGGATTCGCATCTGTGCTCAGCCTGGAGGTGCCCGCTTTACATTCGCGGCCGTACAATACGACCGCTTGAGGGCTCTGCAACTCTTTTTCCCCCTTTTGGGGGCGTTCCCATCTATTCACTACTCATCATCAATAGGCGAAAGAAAGCGGCGCGGTATGCCAATTGTTTTCGTAAAATAAGAAAAGATTGAAATTCGCATCAATGTTGTAGGTTGTGAATGGAATTCGTAAAACTATGTTTCGAATACTCGTCCAATTGCCAAAAGATGGGCATTGGAAAAGGTTGAATTTACGAACGTGTGGAGTTATCCTCGCTGTAGCAAAATATGGCGGCCCTTCGTGGTAATTTCAATCTGTTTAAAAAACCTTAAGGGTTTTCGTCGTAACAATAAAAATTCGCCAATTATGTCTATCAACTTCGAATTATGTTGTCATCGAGTGAAGAATCGGGTAAATAATTTAAGAATATATTAATCAAATCGTTCTAAAGCGTTTTAAAGCCTTCCTCACTTCAGATGTTTATTCACGTGTTAATTATAGATTTATTTTGAATTTATTTGAATTCTTCCCGCTTCCTAAGGATGTTCGAATGTATAAAGTATTTGCTAGCTTCTATACAGGGTATACTAAAGCCCTGCTGTTCAAGACAAAAGGAATCATCTAGGAATGTTTGGAAATCGTTAACTTAAGCGCTGGAAGGATTGGCCCATTATCAAATTGCAGAGGCCTTTGAGGAATTACGTTCATTGAAAATTGATATCCCTACCGTTAACGATGTTCTCTATCGTTAACGATGTCTCATAAGGACAATTTCAGAATTTGCCTAAAGGGATCCTCGAACACAAAATTCAAAACTACCCAGCATATAGCACTGGATTAAAAACGAGAATTCTTCCTAACTCTATGGTTCCCAAAAGTAGTCATTTGTAACTCATCGGAAAAGCAGAAGTTGACTGTAAGCAGAGATTCGCAGAGGAATACCAATAAAATGTGAACGCCAACATCTTTTTTCTTCAAGAGAACTTGTTAAAATGTTTTCCTCATTTGGGTTTCTCGTTTTTTTCAACCTTTCTTTTTTTGTTATATTTAATAAAAAAGAACCATGTGGTCCTTTCTCTCACTTAGTCTCTCGATCGTCCTGCTCGGGTTTTAACGAAGTCTCTTTTGAAAACAGAGTCTCATCCTCGTCCCTGCTTGAATTCGAGCCTTATTTCCCGAATAAGCGAGAGGAAGTTTCGTCGACTTTTTTTTTTAATCGTGAATATTCGGCGGTTTTTCCTTCCGCGAATACCGGTATACCGAGTGAATTCGAGTTTTTGTTTTATTTATCGTTTTCGGTTAATGGTTTGCCCACGCAAGCTCTTAATGTACTCTTGACAGTGAACGCGAGCCTCATACTGATGCAATTCGTGGAGATACTCGTCCTACTATATCTGCTAAAGCGATGGTCGTTAATTAATGCCGGTATCGCTGTTGGAATGTGTAGGAGATATCGACGTTGCAAGCCATCATGAATTCGTTGGAAAAATTGTCTGTATCATAGCAATAAATATTTTGATGTGTGTTGGTGCATGGAGCCGTAATGTCGGCATAGATTTCATGCATTTATTTACGTGTTTACCTTGCGATCTACTTGGAGTTATGGACAAGGGGGTGGTATTGCACCATACCTTCATTACATTAAACCTCTGTTGGTCCGCCTAATCCCGCTAGGGAATATTTACAGATTCTCGCAATTATTTCTACTTGGGCAGCATTGGGGATATGTTGTTTAAGTTTTTTTATTTAGCAAACTATATTAGTCTGTGAACGCGAATAAGCGACGACTATTCCATATACTAGTTTAGATTTTACACATTCGTGGTCGGACATGTGAAATTATAGTTGTATATAAGTGCATTACAGAGTACACATGTAAATCTTACCGTTTTCCGTTATTTATATGTCGCAATGGTAAACATTTACGTTTATAATTCGTTTTGATCTTTAAAAATAAGCTTATTCCTTTCGGACGGAGTAGGACCAGCAGCATTTTTGTACCACTGATTGTGAGCAATAGATGTTTCTTACGTAATAACAGGAAAAGGGATCTGCTCTACGTTTTCCGAACTAAAAAATTCAGATGAGCCGTCTCTCTCTCTCTGTCTCATTTAATTTTCGTAATTCGTGTCTTTTGTCCAACGATTTTTTTGGAACGATTTTTTTTACGCAGGCAAAAGTTATCCTGTAATACCGCGTTTTTTTACTCTTGTGAGTCTAAGGTCCTTCCGCGAAGCCGTATTGAGGCCTTTCCCGAAAAATAGGACAGGCCCTCTCCTAAAATTCCTCTTCTACGCCTCCCCTTTCTCGCTTGCACACCTACACCTTATCCCCCCCATTCTTTTCCCCTTCATCATACCTCCCCAATTTCACTCTCCTCCATCCACGTCATGCTCCCTCTCCTCTCCTTCTCTCAGTCCTCCCTCCAACTGCAACCTCCCTCCCTCGAATCCCTTTTCTCCCTCTAATTCCTCCCATTCTCATCTCTCGCTCCTCCTCCTCCACAAATCCACCCTCTCTTCCCTTCGTTCTCTCCCCTCCTTATTTCTCCACCCTCTTCCCTCCCCCTTCTCCCTTTCCTCTTCCCCCTCCCTCCATTTCCTCCCTCCCTCCTGCAATCCACCCTCTCCTCCCTCATCCGCTTCTTCCTCTCCCATACTCCTTATCTTTCCATACCCTAATCCCCTCCTTCCTCTCCTCCAATATACCTCTTCATACATACGTCCTCCTACTCTTCCCCCTCCTGTTTCCCTCTCCTTCTATCTCATCTTTCCTCCCTCCTCTCTCTCTCTTCTACCTCTCTTTCCTATTCTTCTTCACTCTTTTTCCTCAGTTAACGTGTGCCGAGCCACCGAGGTTATTGATCGTGCTTTACTTGAACAGCGCAGAGTCGCTTCAACTCCACCCCATTCTCCCTCCTCTCTACCCTTTCCTCCCTCTCTCTCTCTCCCCTCTCCCTCTCTCCCCTCTCCTATGCCGTCTCCTCCCTCAACCTTTTTCCCCTATCCCTCTCCGTTCTATTATGTCTCCCACCCTTCACACCCTCTGCCTCTTTCCTCCCCACCACCTCCCTCCTTCCTCCACATCCTCTCCCTCCTTCCTCCACAACCCTTCTCTCCCTCCACACCCTCTCTCCCCACACCCTTTCCCTCTCTCCTGTACTCCCTCCTCCCCTTCTATAGCTCTCTCTATTACACCGGAGCGTTTTCTCTTACTGCCGCGATTGTTTTGTTGCGTTTTTAATATGCAGTGCTCTTCGCAGGTTTTTATTCGTTTGTTCGCGTTCTCCTCTTCCTCTGCGGACTGGCTTCCGCAGTGTTTTTTTATTTAATTCTTGAAGACTATCAAGGTCAATCTCTTAGCATTCTCCCCCCTCCCCCGCAAATCTCAATTTTTATCCAGCGGATTTTCTTCTTTTTTTTTAACGATTCGTTCAAATGGTTCGTCTCATTCAAGGTCGGCACTAGTTTCAGGTTGTCGGCGCGTGCCATTTCATTATTGTCAGCTTTGGAAGATTACACTCACCTTTCCATCACCATAGAAATCCATCAGGAAAGACCTCCGAATTTTAGGAGGCATCAAGAACAGCAGTCGTCACTCACTCACTTTTTCAATTTTTTCGACTTTCCCCAATATTAGGGCCGCTTTTCTACGCTCCTTTGACGTGCCTATCTATCGCTTCGGCCTCCGGCACGTCCCTTGCGCACCACGAAACGTATGTTTGCTTGAACCATCGTGCCCTTTTCCAAGCCCTCCGGCGTTCGTTTCATGCCGCCATCCAGCGGATTTCTTTCTGGCTTCTTTTTCATCTCTCTCTCTCTCTCTTCCCCTTCTCGGTACGTACCAAATTCAACCCGACTTCTGTGGCGCCGCTTAGCTCGGTAACGACTTCCCACTTTATTTGTAGGAATTTTGCAGAATGCCCATCTCCCACCTTTCTTTCCCCGCCCCTCTTTTTTTATCATGCGCCACATGGCTCCGCGACGTTTCGTGGCGTTACAGATCTCTCTCTCTCTCTCCATTCTCTTGCCTACTCTCTCCATTCTCTTGCCTACTCTCTCTCACTTCTCCCTCCCAGAGAGTGTGCCTCATCTTGTGATGAGTCTCTCTCTCTGTTTCTCTCTTGGAGGATCTATATAGGGGAGGAAGGGTGGAGGGATAGGGGCAGAAGAGTTTTGCGAGGTAGATTGCGGGAGTTGGGGTCGAGGATGGAGATGGAGGAAGGAATGAAAGAAAGAAAGAGAGAGGAAGGACGCCCATACCTCCTCGCTTTGCACGGCCCGCGCGTCCCAGGAAAAGAGTGCGCGTTAAAGCGGACCCGTTCAAAGTGGTGTAAGGTCTTCACCATAGGAATACATGAGGTTACGTTTCAGCCCGTCCTTATGGTTTAACTTGCATGCTAATTTAGTTAAGCCGAATTCGGCCTTGCTTTCTTTATCCTTTATTATCGGTCAAATCGAGTAGAACCGAAACGTTACTGTTTTTAAATGCTCGGAGTCCGTGCTAAAGCGGAATCGGCGTCCGTGCAATTCGAAGTATTTCTTTAAGAAGGTTACAGTGCTAAACGAAAAACGTTTGAGGCGATACCGTGCGATTCGAGGGATGGGTGTACCGAAGCAGGATTTGTGAGAAGAGCGGACTTAGAAACGATGAATATATATATAATATAAAGGAGAAGATTGAGAGAAATAAGTGGACGACGATCAGGAGAGAGGGTTACATTGGAAGAGTGGTAAGGAAAAACGAGAAAGGGCACCAGAAAAAAAGAACGGAGAGTAAAGGAAGATTGAGGTGGGAAGGAAAGGAGTGTGAGGTAGAGAAGGGAAGAGTGGAAATTGAGAAAAGGATGGAGAATGAAAGAGGATTTTAATAATAATAATAATAATTCGACTTTATTTTCAAGGGCGATATTTAGACTATGTAGTCCACTCTTACATAGAACCCATTACGACTAACACAAACATCCATGACCTCGGCGGGATTCGAACTCGCGACCTTAGTATTCGGCGGCAGATATTCTAACCACCCTTCTACCAAGGCCGCAGAAGGGAAGGCGGAGAAGGTATCGACTGAAGAGTTGGCAAGAGTGAATGAAAGAAAAAGGAGTGAGAAAGAAGGACTTAAGGATAAAAGAGGAAGGTTGAGGGTGAAAGCAAAGAGAGGGAGAGAGGGAACGGGGCGGACGGAGGAAAGTAAGGTCGGAACACAAAGAGGAAGGATGGAGGTGAAAGAGGATTAAAGAGCGAAAGAAGGTAGAGAGAGAGAGAAAAGGGAGTGAAGTTAAGAGATATCCAGAGAGAGTGGGATTGATGTTTGAAAGGGATGTTGGAGGGAGTGGAAAAGAAGTGGAAGAGGTAGCAGAGAGAGAGAGAGAGGAATGGAGAAGGCAGGATTTTGTGGAGGAATTGAGGGAGAAAAAAGAGAGGCTTCGGCGTGTTCCTTGAGGGAAAATACGAATCCCTATTCTTAGTGCGCGGTTTGTTCCGTGGGAATTCCTTTGCGAATATATGACGACTTAAAATGGGATGATTTCTCTTGATATCGGTCGGACCTTTTTTTTTTGCGACATGAACGTGTCGTATGGGAGAGGCTTCTCGTCTGGCAGATGGTTTTTATTCCTATAAAAAAAATCGCGTGATCGGGATGCGATGGTCAATTGTTAATGACGAAAAGTCTGGAAACGTAGCGTACGGATTTTGTAGCACTTTGCGGACTTTATGATAGAGGTCAATTTGAATGTTCTCGGTGTGGTAAATATTCGAGGTGGTTTTCTTCTTGAAAAGAGTCGGTTTAATAGACGATTTTAGAGCTCATCTTCCTTTTTTCCTTCGCGTGGACTGCGGTATATGTGTAGGAATCCCGAGTGACGCATTACCGCGAGGCCTCCGGCGAGAGTATCATTCACGTGACCCCACGATACGGAAAACCCCGAGCAGTTTTCGTGTTTACGATTTCGCTACCTGTGTGTCCCGTCCTTGGATACGGGCGGAAAACAATGCGCTGAAAGTACGGCGTAAATGTTTACCCGATTCGCGGTTGTCCTGCGTCTTGACTCTTGACATTCCTTTCAAACGCGTGGTGGTATGTGTATGCATTCACTTCCGTCGGCTGTTAGCGGCAACCTCAGAGAAACACGGTCGCCGAATGGCCGACCTAGGCGAGAACGAAATACAAGCTAACACGAGATCTCACTCCCATTAAAAAGTGTCGAAGTATTCGCTGTTAAAGTAAAAATGCGGTGTGTGTGTGTTAAGTTTTTCTTTATCGGAAACTGCGTGTCGGCAGGGTGGTAGTAGATGGATCTTTAAGTACGGCAATTTATTTTTGCATTTGCTTGATTAAACTACGAGCTGCTAAAAGCGTATGGCAGGAGGTTACATGGCGTCACACCTTTGAACGAGTCGTTAAATTAAATTTTCGGAAGAAGGACCAGCGGTATCTGTGTTTTTCTTCTGTTTCGCTTTATTTACCGTATCAAATGGAGGAAGATGAGGCGGCGGCTGCTTGTCACGTATTCCTTCGAAACGTCTTTGCATAATAATGGAAAAGTCAGTGACTCGCGAATATTTTCTGTTTATACTCCAGAGTGCAGGAAAATAAGGAAAGCTGAGTCGCGGGAGATGGAAATATTCAATTGCTGACAGAATAGTAGGCTGACAAACTATGTCTCTTCAGGGACTTTGAAAATCAGATGCGCATTTCGACTAAGAAGCAGCCGTCATCAGTGGTTTTTCGCTCGGTTGATATTAATTGCGTCTAGGACAGTGTTTTCCAAACTTTTCGACATGACGCCTTCCCTTTTGTTTTTCACTAACGATAAGCCATAATCCCCACCATGTTTTTGATTGAAATAAATGCAATACCCTTTGAACTCGTATTTATGACATTATTCATGATCAGCTAACTCGTAATTATTTCACCCTTGTATCTGTTACATATTGGGAAGATTGAAAAATACCTTTAACCTATTTCAGCCGAATTTGACATTAAAAGTTGATTTTTTTCGTGCCCCCCCTGAAAACCTATCACGCCCCCCCCCCCCCCCCCCCCCCCCAAGTTTGGGAACCACTGGTCTATACGGAAGTGATTCTCAGGGAAACAGCTGTGTTGCAAGTCATCAGTTAAAAACGTCATCGGAAAAATTGACGCAACGGAGGGGTAATTAAAACCTCGAAACGATGGAATATAGCTACTATCACTAGGCCATAATTATTAGCGTTTCTTCAACAGTCATTTCTGTAGCGACTGAGGCATACCGTCGCGTGGTGGAAGAGTAAAGAGAGAGAGAGAGTTTTACTGCTGGTGTTCAGAACATATTAAGGCGACGAGTATAAGACTCTGGGGTGGCGCATAAAGAGCGAATTCGACTTAGCGTTCGCTCCGACAGTTCTGTCGGCGAAGAGAGTTTTATTGCGCGTTCTCACCCACGTTATATTTCTTCGCCGTTTCGCGCGAAATTTGTTTTTCCTTTTGCATTTGCGAGAAAGAGAGATAGTGAGTAAAGTGGAGCTATTTGAAAGTTAAGTGAAAGCGTTTAGTATCTCGACTATGGCGGTTATTATCCTGCGTTACGAGCCGCCGAGGACGTTCAGGTCTAAAAATAAAACTCACCGAAAAAAAGTTATGCTCATTCATTATTCATGGGCGAGGGGGGGAAATTAAGGTATTTTAGAAGTTTTTCCGTCTCTCGTTTTCCTGGAATCCACCGCGAAAAATCCTCAGTTTCAATACACTCAAGACGCGCGCACATACACATCCTCTAAAACGCACACACGTATGGCTAAGTGCTTATACTCTCTGACAGTTTTATTTTTAGAATTTTCTCGGCTTTGACTCAGAAACCTGTTTTAACGTCTTGAATTTGAGTAGTTTGAATTTCTTTGTTTATATATAGTCGGTTAATCCCCAGCTTATTAAAGCAAAGGTAATCGCCAATGTGATTTTACTGAGAGTCTCTGACTACGAGTGTTTTTCCGTCAGTTCATGAGGCAATCGGTATTCGTGGCTGTTTAAATAAAGTTTATGTTGAATTCACGCGTCGATTCGGATAGGAAATAAATATGAATTTTGTCGCGTCGTTCATTCCCAATGTTAACCTCAGAAAATGACAGAAAGATTCACAGTATTATTCCTTTGAAAGCATCTTTTATCACTTTAGCGACGTAAAAAATATATGCCGCGGAAACCATTGGGAAATGTATGAGAGAGGTCTTTGGAAGATGTAATGGGAAAAGTTTTGAATGCGCTTTTCAGTAGCTTGAGTGTCGTCGTGAGAAAATACATGGGGTCGAATATTCAGTCTTTTATAATGCGGAACTTAAGGCTTCCGAGATATTATCATTTACGGCATATTGCGATGCATTTACTGCACACATTCACGCCCATTTTGGGAGTCTGCATTCATTATATTTGCGTATACGCTGCGTGAGATTGAATTGTGATATAAATTTTAGTGTATCATTTAAATTAGGGTTTTCCAACTTCTTTGGTGTGGCGTGCCAAATATGCTGAAAGCCACTGACTGGCGGGCCGGACTGGGTTTGGGGGAGGAGGGTATCACGTCAAAATGGCGAATCAATAACGGCGAACGTCAAAATAGCGAACGTCAAAACGGCAAAAACAAAATGGCCGAAAGTAGAAAGTGACTGAATTTTAGTTATAGTACATAGTAAAGCAATGATTTTACTGGAATTAATGAATTTTACATTGTTCTACGAATCATACTCGACATCTATATCTGCATCCCTGAAGTTATGATTATATGGTAACAAAAGAGATCTGAGGACACGGATTATTTTGTGGCATGCCACAGTTGTTATTAAAATAAAAAATGACAACAATAATAGGTATTAAAAAGGCCAAAAAGTGATATTAAGTCGGAAGTTGAAAATTATGAGCGGTGCCTCTCGAGAAATCCAACCTATCTCGATTTTCATTATCTTTAACAAGATTTCGATCCGTTGAAATGTGTTTCAGTAAATTTTTCGGCTTTAGAGGGTTTTTGACCTCCAATATATTATTCAATTTTCGCTTCATGAAGTTTTTGCTCTTTTTAAATCATCTCTAAATATCCAAATTGTTGGATGGATAGATCCAATTAATAGGGGGAAGCCACGGTGCCAACCTTCGACTGAAATATTAGTCCTGGGAAAAGCTAATTTAACAGCAATCCCATAAGGTTACGGGAAAAAGTGGCTGACGACGCCTATTTCTGCGATTCATCCTTCCAACCCACGTATCTGGGAAATAATCAGTGATTGGCTGAAGGAACTGCTTATTATCAACGTAATACATAGAGTCTAAAAGAATTTCAAATGAATTTATATCGTCAGCTTCGGGAACATAAACAAAAGCTACTAATTGTCTAATTTGAAGAGGGAAGTCAGTATCGGACATGTAAATCTCTTGCATTCCTTCTATTTGTTGGATTTTCCTCCACAGGCACTGACTCAAATGAAAGAAACATTCACGTTGAAGTGCATGAGGAAAATCTTATTTAAACGAAATGATAAAACTTCGCTCGAAATCGGTCATGATGGAAGTCGGATTCATGGTGGGTCTTAGCAACCGAAAATCACACCCCCTCAATGCCGGAGAAGTAGCAACACAGTAAAAAATAAAACGGCAATTGAAGAATGAAAGTCTATACAAAATAAATTGTTCTTAAATATGGAAATAAAACAACTTCCCATTATTCGAAGTAAGAGCTAAGCCAATAGGAAATGTCAGCTGCATGAGATCCGTATGAACGAGGTCTTATAAAATATTTTCAAACTGGTAATGGTTTAAAAAAACATTTTTTAATTGTATAATATTTATTCTTTTACCAGTGGAAAATTTAAAATTCGTTAATTCCAGTGAACTCATTGCTTTCATTTTCGGAAAGGTCCGCTTATAACTATAATTTTCAGGTTAAACATCACCAAATCTTTTAAATCTAATTTTCCCCCATTTTTAATAAGTATTATAACTAAAATAGTATCCTTTTCCACTTTCGGCCATTTTGTTTTCGCCGTTTTGACTTTCGCTATTTCACGTTCGCCGTTTTGACGTGTAGCCGGGGTGGAGGGAAGGAGAAATTTTGTTCGAGCGAATATCGGAGATAGGCTGGAAAGCATGTGTCCCCAACGTATGTACATCGTTATTGTATCGCCCGTGCCCCTCTTACTTATATAGTCGCGTTGAGGGCATTTCCAAGAGAAATATAGAACCCTCGTTAGCGGGTGCGCGGGGGAAATTTTTCGGTTGCTTTTGTCTTCCCGCTTTTCCCCATCCGCTTTCGCACATGGTGGTAAAAACTTCGGAAGGGGGAAGAGGCATGGAGGGAAACATGCTTTATGACTGGTATGGTTTAGGCAGCTTAACAGTATTCTATAGATACAAAAGAACCGACGGGTAAGCTCCCCTAGAGCTTTGGCGCCCCGGGCGGCCGCCCGGCTCGCCCTTACCTCTGGCCGGATAAAATCATGCCGCGGGTCGGATGTGTCCCGCGGGCCGCCAGTTGGACAGCCCTAATAACATAAGATAACATTTTTGTTGCGACTAAGGAGGTCGACCGAATGTTATTTACGGATTTTTACGAAATTGTACTGATTTACTAATGTTATACTAATTCCTTATTTCCCATATTCCCTTAGTACAGTAACTTAGCTCACTTATCGGTGTTTTGGCGGCATCAGTTGTCGTCCCTGTCATTTTAGACGTTGCATTTGTGGCTATTTAAGTAGATTAATATTTCAGTGATAGACATTTAACCATGTGATGTGAGATCACAGAATTGTAGTATCACGTAGTACTTTTCAGTTTATATCCCATAGTAAGAAGTGGAATCGTACTATTTCGATTCTTTGGTCTTTCTTCGTGTTCACAATGCTCGGTCATCCGAATAAAAATGGCGCGTCCGTGCAAACGGCTATCTTCCGGGTCGGAAGTAATTCCTTGTCGTGAGGAAAGTGTGCACCGGATTCGATTCAATATGTTCACCCCTAGCGACAGGTTATTCAGGCCTTAGTGAAATGAAATTGCTTGCGCATTTACGCTTCGCTTTCGATGATATAGAACCGTCGCTTGCGATATCGAACTGAAATTCTTCGCGAATACGACGTGATTTCGAGCAAGTCACCCTTTCCGTTATTCCATCAGATCGACAAATAGAGAAAATTGCGTGCTTTCCAGCTTCGAAATGACGCAAAAAAAAAATCGGGTAAACCCATCCCTCGCTTTCCGTCATAAATCCGTTCCTGGAAAATACCGCACGAAGCGAAACCGTGCATATGAGTACACGAGGTGATATTTTAGCGCATTCTTTGAGTTAGTCGAGCAACATTGTTTTGTTATTTTACTCCTTTTAAATGCTTGGAGGCCGATTCAGGACCGTGCAGTTCGAGTCCTCTAAAAAGAAAACAGCGCCGAACCGAAACCGTGTAAATTGAACCCGTGCTGATCGAGGTACGAACGTCACGTCGTCATTCAAAAACCTTACAATTTAGCGTTGTTCTACACTTTTTAATGCTCGGAGGCCGATTCAGAAGCGTGCTAAATCGAAATGTAGAGCCGTGTAATTCGAGATGGTTACATAAAAAGAAAACCGCGCTCTACAGAAACCGTGCAGTTCGAGGGGGGAGCGCCACGTCATCATCCTTACGCCTACAATTCCCTTCTACGATTTGTCGAGGGAAGTAAAAAAAAATGAAAATCATCCGTCATAATTTCCCGCCGACTCTTCAGTAGGTTTATCGATCAGCCTCGTTGTCTTGGGGACCGCTTTTCCCTCTTGGGGGCCTGTCCTTATCCGCTCTGGATCCGATCCTGTCTCCATCCTCTTCTACCTCATTCAATTCCCATCAGATTATCTCTTTCTTCTTCTGGTCCAAAAGGCAAGCGAACGGACCTCTATTCCCATCCTCAACCCTTTTTCATAACGAACGCATTTTCATCATACTTTCACTTTGTTTTTTTATTCATTTTCCACTCTCACTTTCATCTTTTTTATTCTGCTTTTCCTCTTCATCGAATCTTAAATCTCCATCATCTCCCCCCCCCCCTCCCCTACTCTCTCTACTTCTCCCTCTCTTGCGACAATAAAATGCGTTTCCAGTCCACTCAACACTTTCCTAACGCTTCCGTTCCCTTTTATATATTGTTCCCCTGGCTTCCATTTCTTTTCCCGCCGTTCATTTATTCCTCTGCTCGCCCACTTTTTCGGATGTGTTTTAAGTCCGGAAGGAAGTTTTTAACTCTTAGCTTTCCATGTAGTTTGTTGTCCTTTTAAAAGAAGTTTTTTTGTATCCACGTAAAAAGACGAGCTTCTGGAATCAGAAGGTTTTAATCGATTCTTGGTACTCATAACCGCTCCGAAATGCATCAGTAATAATAATAGGTTTCCTCGATTTCAGAGAAAAATGGTATGGTTGGAAAATGAGGTGCATATTTGTTCGCGGGGATCTTTTCTTCCGGTCATTTCCAGTCCCAAGGGAGTTGGTGGACAGATATGGTGGGTTTAGGACAGTTCGGCACGACCGGTTCGGCGACGGGATTATTCGGCACTGGACATTTCGGCGCCAGCCGTGTACCGCACGGCACAATTCCAATATACAGGGTATCCATTTATTCTCTCCGGTATTTTAAGAAGATATATTTTTTAAACCAGTACGGATATTATAGAAAAAGAAAAACAATAAAAATGTATAACTAAAAAAGTTTAAAACCTGAGGCTAATAAACTTATATGTGTGCTCCTTTTGTCGCACGGCAGATTTCTAGTCGACAATCAATTTCGGCCAGGCTGCTTTGTTGGCAAGACACTACCCGTTTCTTTAAACTTTTGATACCATTGCCTGATCGTTTTATCCGTGGAAGGATCTCTGTTGTACGTCTGTCTGAATTTTCTCTGCGCGCGAATCACTGATTTAAATTCAGCAAACCACAGAACGCAGTGCTTTCACGTGTGGAGTCTCCATTTCACTCAGGCACAATGACAGGTAGGTCAGACGGTGTGCTGCGCAGACAACGATGCGCGCATCCATGTTGCCAACTCCCTACCTAAAACTGTTTCAATTCGCAGTTAGACATTTTTCGATATTTCTAATTGTTAAAAAAATATAGCTTCTTAAAATTAAATGGACACCCTGTATTTTGGAGGGAATGACGTCATGATAATATTAATATTGCAACTATTAAGTTATCGGATCTATTACGTAGAAATAAAAATGACTATATTTAAAAGAAAATAGATTTAAATTAAGTTTCGTGAGAAAAAGTACACGATATAAATTATACGACGAAAAATCACCGGTTGATCAACATCGTTGTAGAAGAAATACAGCATCAAGTTAGGAGGTCATGTGGTACGCCTTCTCTCTTTTGGTTATGGCGCAGATCCTGGAGATGTACCATTCTGTTGTGAAGGTGACGGTAGCGACGAAAACGTCTTCCGGAGTATTAGTGTTGCTGTTGTTCCGGACTTTAGGGACAGTCACTCCCATGGGTTCCAGATCCTCGAATATGTCCTGAGGATCGTCTGTCGCCTCGAGGCCATGAATGTAAAAGATGGTTGTTTTTGCCGTCTTATAGCCCACTCTCCGTGAGATTTGGGCTTTGGATGAGAGCAGCGCGCCCGGACGCACTTGTAATCCTCAAAATTGCCTAGTTTATCCCGAGCAGTCTTTGTGCTTGCTCTCTCCCCAGTGAAAGAACAAAAGACTTTAATTACATTGCCTCAAATGATGGACCGGAGGGCCTTCGGGGAGCAGAGGTCGTAGGCGATCAGTCTGTGCTTCCGCGATGCTTTTTTGATCCGTGGGACCGCCGCAGTTGCAGCTGAGGAGGCTATTGCGAGAGTGGATGCAGTTCCCTGTAGAAGCGGAGCGTACTTGTTGCTTACGGCGACATTGAAAATAATTTCCAGGTCCGCCGTTCGATGCATCTTTTGGATGGATTTCTCTGCAGCGAGAAATGCTGCTATTCGCATGCGCGGGTCGTTTGGATGTATCGCAAATGACCGATTGGTTGCTGGGGTTTGCGGTTGGCCGGTGGGTAGTGTAAGAACATCTTGCGAGGTGGCTATGGTTTGGCTCTGAAAAGGGGCTCCATGGCGGATATGTTCTCCGATGGGTTCGGTGTTGGTTCGTGTCCTGTGGTCTGGTCTTCACATCGCCATCTTCGCTCCACGCCCACCAGGTGCATTTTTATGTAGAAGGTGTTGGTTGTTCAGCGTTAATCCCTGAGAGCAGATTGGGCAGTGACACTGTCAGTATCTCGAAATAAAGCTCTGGAAAATGGCTAGATCATCTTTATTTGTATTTTATAACTGGTTATTTTCGCTGACTTATTTAAACGTTTTCACCACCAAAATTAAAATTCCCTAGCATTGTCTTATTTCCGAAGGTTAGTTTTATATTTGTAAACACATGGTTTGCAGAGTTTTTCTGACAGCCATTTTGGTATAGTTTCAGTTTTTTATGTTAACCACCACTTTGAGATAAAATGGGAAACAATTCAGAATAAAAAAGAAAATGCTGCAAAGAATGGTGTTTTCGGGCGAAGCGCCATCTGACTGTGACCAGTAAAATTTTTGCGACGGTGATCTTCTTCCAACGCCTTTAGTTTTCTTTTCCTCCTCTACGGCGCCATTCCTCCCGTTTTAGTCCGTTACCAATAATTTTATCGCGGTCGTTTTTATTTTAGCGATGTTCATCGCTTTATACGGGAAGCATTCTTCGAATGCTAATGGTTTCGTTAAGGTAGCGTCATCTCTAGTGTTTTCTGTTAAAAACCGGTTGGTGAATCGCACTCAGAATGTTGTAATTTATGTCTTCACGGGTGGGTGAAAATCTAGGAAGATTTTAAACTTAAATGAACGTGGAATTAGTCGTAGTTAAAACAGCTTCCGTTGAATCCGGAAATGAAGCTATTCAAATCCGTACCGACTATGGAACGAACCCCTTTATCTTCCTGTGTGAAGATTACAAAATGCGGCGTGATATGTTTTGTCGTTACCTTTGGCAATAAACTGGCTGGACAATTCTGAATCGCGGTATTTGCTAACTCCAACAATTCTCTATGATGTCGCGAAGGGAACTGCCGTTAATAATGTACAGGGCGGGGGAAAAATCACTTCTTTGCGGAGACTACTGGATATTTCGGTATTTTAATTTTTGATTTATATAGTTTGTTTCTTCGCGGGTCCTTCATGAATGAATTATCAATCTAATTGTAAGCTTATGAGTACCATCCGATTAAATTAAATACGTAAGATGTGCAGCCGTGCAATGAATAGAAAATGCGCGTTAGAATTACAGTGAGGTCGTCTTTCATGGGAGCTGTGAGCGTGCGTAGGTTCTGATGCGAATTAGTAATAATCTTTTTCGCGATAGGCCGTCAATGACTTCCCATTGATGAAGGCTACTTCGCTCTTAAAAGGCTTCCTCGCATTTTGCATTGCTTTGTATCCGTTTAACATCAGTGGCACGTGGATTATCATTCAAATATTATTTTTCGGGAATTTCTGAAGTGCATGCTTTAACCTACTGATTTAAATATAAATGTTCAACGTTTCACTGTTTAATGCATTCCTGTGTATTGTTCATTTTATTTTTATAAACTTCCCTTCAAAGAAAAGATTGTTCGGAAGGTTACTATCTCCTCGTTCTATAGAAAATTGTCATCGTATCTAAGTCTCGAATTAGTTAGACAGTTTTTTATTCATACGTGTGACCTCGCCTTAATCTGCAGAAGAAGGTTTGTAACAATCTTTTGGTTGGGACTTCTTCTCCATGGGAATCGATCCATTAAGTCCGCTTTGTCTATGTTAATTTCCATATTGCACTTCGAATCAGAGGAAGTGGTATTTCGCTTCCAATTTAAAAGTTTTTTAAATGTTTATTATTTCATTACGAGGTGTTTTGTTACCATGTTAAAAGACAATTGGAATAGTTGCGGATATTGTCGCAGAATATATTCATCATGAATATTTTTATAAGATGTAATAGATATAATATCCGTTTCGAAAATACGTTGGAAAAGGACGAAAGCGTGCGTTTAAAGAGTGTAATCAAGTGGGCACCTTGGAGAGGGCCTTACTATCTCTTTCCCACAAAAAAATGGCCGCTATCCTTTGAATCTCTGAACGCGCTCCTTAATAATAACCTTATCGTTCCGATCGCACAAATCATCCAAACTATTGCCGGTGACTTACCGCGCTTTTTTTTTTATATTCCCATCCTACCTACCTACTTTAAAATGAACGGCCGTAAAAAAAGGAGGCGTGGCGGTATTATCCTTACTCGTAATTCTTAGCCACTTTGGAATCTTTTTTCGTTTTTTTTGTACTTTTATCTCTCTCTCCTCTTTCCGATCGTTGCGGGACTATTTCAACCCGATCTCTTCAAATCTCCTTGATCTTTTGTTTAGTCATTGCCACTTAAATTCTCTCTCTCTCTCTACCTTTCGGATATTTCTACCTCTTTTTTCCTTTAAAAAAAACCGCATTCTTGAACTTTTGTCCCTTTTTTAATCCCTCCGTCTTCTTTCCTTAATTTCTCGCGTAATTGCTCTTATCCTACCGGGAGGAGTTTCCTTCTTCCCCCTCTATCTTTCTTGATTACCTTCCTGCTATTCGCGAACGAAGGGAGGAAAAGGAGTTTCTTCTTTTTTTTTTAATAAATCGATTAGTTTTTTCGATCGTTCCTCCATTTTGTTTGAGTGGCTCGTTGGAGATCTTTTTTTTTTCTATCGGAGGGAATCTGATTTTTTCTTCGCTTCCACATCTACACGTTACCCTGCAATTAACCTAATTGGTGTGGATGGCAGGGGGTGCAGCGCACCAAAACCTACCTAAAAGTTATACCTCGCAGGTTGAACTTTACTATTGTGTTTTCGTACTGTCATGTGAAAGAATGAGGCTCGATAACGTCCTTTTGTCGATTTCGCGTATTTTATCGTCACGATCGATTTTACTCGTATGATTTGGTGCTTCAGTTATTCCTAAAACCTCTTCTTTTGACATTCCCGCGTATATTTCTACAGAAGCCTTAACCTTGAGTTCAGGCTTCTGTCTTCCAGTGCTATCCAGTTCAAACGAACTGACGCTTATATTATGTTCGTACTTTTGTTTTACGAATCTGGCTGCTCTGCGTTGCACTCTTTGTAATTGTATCATACGGATCCCATACAGTAGAGGCGTATTTCACCTGTGGTCTAACTTCTACCTTGGGCTTGTTGATTTGGTGGTTAAACGTTTCTGTCCCGTTCTGTCTTTCGTTACGATCGTTCATGATTCCTCCAGACTTTTCATCGACCCGCGATTTTCTATTCAGTCATGTGATGTCGCGTAATATTTACGAGTAAGTCTACTTTTAAAAATATATTTAAAGAGTGGCATTCGTTTTTTTCGCTTCGTCTTCGTATATATTCTTGTATTTTTTGACGTGGATTTTAACGGTGCCAAAGTCGAGGCACTTATGGATTTCTGGGAGTAGGAGTTAAGGAATTATTCTGAATCACGTTCTGTCTTCTAAATTTCCCGCAGCACGAGTCTTTTCTGCGGCATCCTGGTTGTGACGAAGCGGTTTAGTTCCAAAACTTTGACGCTGATTGGTCATAAAAGTTTGTGCTCTTGAGGCGAATGACTCGGCGATTACATGTGTGCCCGTTATTCTTAATATCCATACGTGCGATTCGTGTGTGATTACCATTTGATTAAATAAGGAGGTTCCTTAGTCGCCCCACTCTGAGCGGCTTTTTTGTAGTTTGTAATTTGTTTTTGATGTCTGTTATCCCCATGCACACCCATCAGACGTCATTGAAGGTGATTGTTATGTATTGTGTCATGAGATAAGACTTTTTTTTAGATATTTAATTTAGTTTTTTTTATTCATAATCTTTCGTCTCGAATAAAATAAGATATAAAAACGTTTTGGAGCTGTATGCATGCCATTGTTGAGGTATTTGATTCCAATCCCGCTGTGAGAACGGAGGTTTCGTGTTGTCATCGTAAACCTTTTATGAATTAATCGTAAGAGGCCGCGATTGCAGGTTACAAAGGACTGATATTTAAATAAACAATTGATCATCATTATATAATGGATTATTTATGACGAAGAAAAGACCTTTAAAACGCTATTTACCTTACGTACCTACACGTATATCGTTTCTTTGAAGTAATCCATGATACGCTGTACACTTTCCTAACCTGTTTGTGAATATCGCAGAGACATATTTCTTATTTTGTCCATAATATTCTGTCCAAATCGTTCGCGTCATTTATTTTTTTCGGATACGCGTTCGTCTGCTTCTCGTCGTGTTCTCAATTTCCTTCGCGGAAATGTTTCGAATAATGAGGTTAAAAAAATTGCTCGGCATACTCGTGTTTCAATCTTCCTCCGTGTCCGTTTTTCTTCAACTAAATAGTTTTTTTCTCCGGCCTCAAAAGTTGTGGGAGGAAAAAAAGCTCCACTTTTGGCTCCGGCTTATTTTTGGGACATGGACGCTTTTTTTCCCCCTTCCATCCACTAAATGCTTAAGCCTCTCGATAAATCACCTCTTTCTCTCTCTCGTTTTTTTCGGGTAATTTCTCCCAAAAATCCCATAATGCCGTTCACGTTCTCATTTTTTCCCCTTTTCCAAACCACTCTAAAAACATCTTCCTCTCTCGCTCAAAAAATTTCATTGCATTATTCAGTCTCCGTCATCTTCTTTCTCGTCTCTCCATTTTTCTGTATATTTTCCGTTCTCTCACTCTCTCTCTCCCTCTTTCTTTCTGTCTCTCTTTCCCTCTCCCTCTCTCTTTTTAAACGTCCTCCTGCCTCATCCCTCTCTCTCCTCTCACACTCCTTATCACCAAGTCGCCCACCACGCCTAACGGGACGGTCGCTGCATTAATGGAACAGGGTTAGAGAGAGAGTGCGAAAGGGTTGGGTGAGTGTGAAGGGAGGGGGTGACGTAGGAGAGAACGTTATACAGTAGGTGTGGATGGGAGATATGACCTTTAACCCTTAGACAGCGAAAAGGTCAGGCCGGCCACCCTCTCTTTCCTTCCCCATCTCCCCCCTCCCTCCCAAACCAATCCTGTTTTCTCTATATCTCTCCCTCTCTCCCTTCGTCTCAGCTCTGGATTCCATGAAAAGGCCTTTTGAAACACCTCCACAGCCCTCTTTTCATCTCTTTTGCCTCTTTCTGGCGAGTACCAACGGAGAATGCAGGAAAAGGGAGGGTCGAAAAGGAGCGTGTGATCAAATAAAAATTAGGGAGAAGATAAGGAACTCGATTCATTTTTCTTTAAAACGGTACAGATATCGAAGGTCGTAGGTCCGATTTCTTCCGATTTAAATTTGCAAAAAGGAACGGAAGCTTGCACCTCGAAAAGTCGCGTTTTACGTGTCATCTTATGGGAAACGGCAATTATCTCCTGGAGTCGAACCCGGGACTTTTTTCTGAGATTTGCGAATTTTTACGTTGGGGGGATATACCACAACCTACAAACAGTCAAAATTTTATACTCTTAGCTCATATGGAAGTGCCCAAAATGTATTAGTTATTGGAATTTAAAACACGACATACATACAGGTCATGTATAATAAAAGTATACGATAAATACAAGGATGTTGCTTCCAGTCCTTCCCTTCTGTCTCCTATTTAATGACTCCTCCGGGGTGCTTTCGATATCTCTCTTGGAAGGAAGATGTCGGGGCGAAGGTTTTAGAAATCCATTTCCTCGGATGTGCGGTGTGTGTGTGTGTATGCGCGGCCACCAAAACCGCCGATTCCCTAACGATTTGCCAACCTCGTCGTTTTCCTCTTGTGTCGTTTTCCGTCGGGTAGCGCTGTGGTATTCAGTTGACGAGCTTTGTATATCCTTGAATAGGTTGGGAAAAAAGGAAAATGCGCATTTAGGCCACCAAAGCAGCCCTCATCAGTGGTGATTAAACGATATTAGGTTCTTGTATATTTCAGTTTTGCAATGATGTTGTGAAGCTTTGTGTTGAAATTAATAACTCATTTATGAATGTTATTAATTTTAAATTATCTCATTTTAATCAGAATTCCCAACCTTCCTTAATCTCGTAGTTATATATTTCATGTTATTTACGATAGTAATCGTGTTTTGGTATTTGGTTTTAAGCTATATCACCGACATCAAAAGAAAGTCGAATGCGGATTATAAATTTTGATTGGAATTATATGTTTATTCGATTACCGTGCAGGCCAATAAAAGCTAAGGAACGGAGGTGCTCTTTCACATTGGGATTAGTGTTACTGAATTATTTTGTTTCTCAGTTGCAACCATAAATACAACCGAATGCTTTATTAATTTTTTAATATATATTTTTAGTAATATGTTTCGAAAAGAAAAAAATATTAATTTTGAGCCCTATGGTTAATCAATGAAGATAAATGGAAGAACCTCCTAATAACCATACAAATGCTTTTTTTATATTGGTATGGTTATTAGGAGGTTCTTCCATTTATCTTCATGTTCCGAAAGTGTGATTTATTTCGATATACTATGTCTGTGTGAGTGTTCCAACCTTATATTAAACTGGGGGAAAAGGAGTGAGAAATAGATGGTGTGAGTAGAGAGGATGTTCAGTTTAATCGCGCCTTCTCCCTGCGTCCGTCATCAACTTTCGAAGAATAGGCGACATAGGAAGTACTACGCAAAGCGTAGAATATCAAAAAGCTGTTAACGTTGATGATTTAAAAGAAGCCACAACAAATTGACATTCAAACCTTCGTTTCGAATTCCCCATATGAGGAGGAAATTTCCTTTTCCATTAAAGCACGAAAAGGCAGAGAGGACGATTATTTGTCGGATGTAACGATTTAAATGACAAAGTTTTAATGTTGTGTTCCGAATGGACTTATCAGCCATACCGAGAAAAATCGCGTTGATTTTTCATTAAGATTATTTTTTTAAATGCCATAAATTGGTCAGCTGCAGCATTCTTTGTGGACAAAATTTGACTAATTAATGGTAATAGGAGCATACGTACGCAAATGAATGCCAAACATACTCATTTGGTAAAAAGCTTTAGATTTTGAATATTTTTATTGAAGAACCGGTGTCATCCCTAATTAAATGTTTTTAAATAATGGCTTAGCCATCCAAGCGCGGCCTATTCAAAGCAATCATTTAAATTTTTCTCACAGTTACTCGCCTATTTTATGTTAACTTTTTTAACAACCTTTATATTAACCTCACTCGATATATATATATATATAGCGGTTTGTAACCACTTTGGCAAGATGCAAAATTGAGGCACTTCCAGATGTGCTAGAAACTTGAAATTTGGTAGGATTATAGGTTTTTGGTCATAGCCAAAGGAAAAAATCCGAAACTTTCGAAATTCTCACTTTGAGGGGTTATTTTGCCCCCTTTTTGGTCCCATTTTTGGCCCATAAGAAAACGTAAATTGGTGTAGAGGTTTTTACATTTACATTTTAAAATTATTTCACTTCATGATTCGAACTTGAGACATTAACTATCGGATAGGATAGAAATTGTAGTTTCTTATTTTTGAAGACAGAATTTCAATCCGAGTAGAATTAGCGTAAATTTATAGTTTTTATCGGAAAAAAGTGGTAATTTTTCTGGGTCCAACAATCAGCTACCTAGGCAACAGGCTTAATGCTTTCATATGAGTAAGCTTTTAATGAGAATCAGAGGCTTATATTTGTCCTTTAAAACCTTATTAACGTAATGCCCATTGAAATATCAACGGGAGTAAAGATTCGGTCGTTCAAGCTATTTATGGAGATCAAATTGGCATCAGAAATATTAATTGTATTGAAAGTCGTTTCCCTCTCTCACCCTCCCTCCCTTTATCCCCTCCCTCCCCCCGTCTATCTCGTATTAAAAGCAATCAAAGCACGTTTACACCCATAATGATTGTGTAATAGTACCGATTACTTACCTTTGATATTACTCGTGTTGCGCTTCGTTGATTTGTATACGACAAGAAATGTCTTCAGCCTTGATATCCAGATTAATTGAATATAACACTGCCTCCACCAGTAAAAGGTAACTTATGCAGGTGATTTCACCAAATTTGAAGTAAGGAGTATAATAAATGTTAAAATATAAAAGTTATTTATAAAAATTAATTTTTATACCATTACTTGTTTAGCCAGAAAAGGAATTCATCGCAAAACTTAATTTTAAGAAACTGCCATATGCGTGCGCTTATCTATGAAACCCCGCGAAAACTCCGCGCTGATCTTTCAGGTTTTTAAGCCATGCAACAACAAAAATATGTTAATCATTCATCTTCCATGAGAATATATGTGGACTTAAAAAAACACGACTCAATTATCTCCCTAAAATAAGTAAACAGATGCGCTTGCTTTTTTTTTTTTAATGTCAATATCTCGGCTTCTTTCGGATCGCTAAGTAACGAAAGCATCAACCATTCATCGGTTCATTTTCGTCGAAAAAAAAGAAGAAAAACAACGTTTTCATCTCTTTTGACGAAACGATACCCGCCTTCGTGGGCTTAATTTGTTTTCCTTGGAAAGAAAACAGAAAACGCGGATACGGTCCTGGAAACGTCCTCCCATTTATTCGATTCGGATCCGAAAAAAATTCCTTCACCTGAGGTCGATCCACGATTCGCCGCCTTTCGCGATAAATAACTTCGGAATTCCTACACACACACACACGCACGCACACACACACCTTACCTCTCATAAACCGCGTCGCTTAGGCTGTGCGTTCTCACAGCCAAGCTACTAGCTATAGCTCCCTCTATATACATCGCGACCGCGCCAAGCTCTCCCGGATAACCGCAACTCATCTCGCCAATATTTCCTCCTCCCTCCCTCTCTCTCTCTCTCTCTCTCTCTCCCTCTCCCTTCTCCTCCCCTCCTCCCTCCACGCTCCTATTCCCACTCCTTTTACCATCCCAGAGCCCGAAAAGTCTCATCCCAATCTTCTCTTACGTTTATCGGTTTTTCTTGGGGCCTTCCTCTCTCTCTCCCTCTGCGAAGAGCAGAACTCTTGGAAAGCTCGGGATAGTCCGGGAGCTTGGGCTGGCTTCTCCAACTCCCTCCTCTCTCTCTCTCTCTCTCTCTCCCTCTCTCCCCATCTCTCACAACTCTTAACAGTATGAGAAATCCGCTTATTTTCTTCCCTAAGGCAGAGAGATTCGCTTCAACCCCTCAGTTTTTTCTCTTTCCTTTTTCTTTCTATCTCCGCTTTTTCCGAAATCTTCATCCGCTCTCGCACTCCGTCTACTTTTCTTCTTTCTATCTCCTTTCTATGTGCTCGCCCTCTCCCTCTTTCCCGATTTTCTAATCTTCATCTCCTGCAAAAAAAAATCCCGATTCCCCTCTTATCCCCCATCTCCTCCTCCTCTCGGGATCCTAATACATTTTTTGTTGCCGTTCGTTTAAAAAACTCTTTTCTCTCTCTCGATCCACGCGGACGAATATCAATAAATTTGGAATGGAGCGGTCGGGATTGTGTGGGATAGGGATGAAGGGGGTTGGAGATAAGGGGTTAGGTCGCAGTGTGGGGTTAAGGGCGGTGAGAGAGAGAGGGGTTGGTGGTGTGGGGGGGGGGGAAAGGCAGGGGGGAGGGGGGTGGGATAACGGACATTCATATCCCAGGACGATCTTCTTCCTTTTCATAGCCGCGGAAACACGAGGGGATCTTTGGTCGTAGAAAATTTATGTCCCATTTTTTTAACTGTTGGTTTCTGCAACGGCTGTTGATTTAACGGAAGTCCAGTGTAACATGTCGCTTCGACCTTTTGAAATAATATTGCTTTTTGACGCCCGTTGGATCGATAATCGCGGACCGTTTGGTTTGTCGTTCGTTTTTTTTTTGGGGGGGGGGGGGGGGGGGTGAGTGTAGAGGGCTCTGGAGGAACTCGAAATATCTTGTAATTTTTCTCCGATGTTCAAAGCCGGCGGGTGACGGCATCTAAAAAGTAATTTAAAATTATAAAACGAAGTATTGACGGTAATCTTTTTTTTTCGTTTCGATATGGAATTGGATCGTCGATGTATTATAGTTCTTTTCTCGTTTTTATCCGGCTGCGACTGCTTTGACGATTCATCAATGATATGCCAATATTCATATTTGCGAATCGCACGAATTCATTATCGATTTCGCTGTTTTTTGCCGAAAGTTATATTAACATCATATGGACGAACGAGATTCCAACGCAACTAACATAGCTAGTGAAATTAGTCGAGATGACTCACCCTCTTAAATGTTACTTTATTTACGTAGGAAACCGGTGCCATTAAAATATGCAATTTTTCTTCCAGGAGTAATAATTTTACAAACAATAATAGGGGTGTTTCTGGATTTTTCGATATTTAGTTTTTTTAAACGGTATTTTGCCCCAATAATGGCCGGATTACCAATTAGGCACAGTATACGCGGGACTATGGACGATGGTATTCTAGGAGTGCGATAACTTTTGCCTATTATAAAGAATTTATGTAAAAGTTATATTAATTGTTTGCGAACAATCAAAAGTTATCGCGCATTAATGTGTGTATTGCTTTATATTTGATATATCTTACGGAAAACACAAAATTCAGTACCTGGGTATCTGCGAGCCGTGCGGCTGCCCAGGGCGCCTTAATCCAGAGCAGCGTTTTTCGTAGTACGGGTTGCGACCCAGTACTGATTCGCAAGGCATACTCAAAGCACAACAAACAGAAATATCTCGAAAATGACGGAACAAAATTATCCCATTAGGTAATTTCCAATCTTTTGGTATTAATTGTTTATTATTGATAGATAACGAAAAGTCAGATAAGAACATTTTTCCTCCACTGAGTCACGAGAAGTTTGTAAAACGCTGATAGAGGGGGTGCTTCCTTGACTATCTATAAATGGTGCGCAAGCAGATAAATGTAGGGATATAAGATATATCACCAAATAATTAGCATCTCAGTGGTATCCCTTTGATTTTTTTCGTAGTCAGTCTTCCCTTTCATTTTAAAGGAGTAACATGTAAATTAAAATGTACGTTTAATGCCTTCTTAAAGAACCTAAAGTGAGCGCGGGACTGTAGTCTCGCCCGAGGCACCAAAATATATATATGTTCCTCTCCTGCTCATTACTTGCGGTTAAAACGCTCGTTGTGACAACGTATGCGGCATATAATTTCCTGTTGCGTGAATCTTCATATGGATTAAAAAATTTAGACACGGAAGAAAACTCAACATTTAAGAAATATTTTCAGTCCCAAATAAATCGGGTTCTGGGACCAATAACAGAGAATCTTTCTTATCGTAATTTTATTTAGAACATCTTCTTCCTTCAGATATGTTAAAGGATATTTTTATTATTAGTCTTTTATTTATTATAGACGATTTTTTTGTTTGGCCAGATATATGGAAATGATTTTTTAAATGATTATCGAGCTCGACTTTTTGCTGTAGTTCAATGGACTCGCTAGAAAATTACGACTGACATAGAGTGATTGGCTGTTTGCAAGATTGTATAACATGAGTTTTCCTAGGATGTTAAGGAATATTAAGACGAATGGTTAATAATGTAAGGGCGCATGGAGGTAAATGATTCTTTAGCACTTAGACCGTATTATTGACAAGCTCGTATCTCAATTCTTAATGATTTCAAAATGCAACATGAAAAGGTTTAACATTTTCTCTGGAAATAAGGGAGACCTCCAGTAGCGAGAGTTCTGATTTTTATTTGGCGTAATGAGACAACATAGGCAGCATTCTTGAGCGGCATTTTCCTCGTGGAATCTGTTTTAAAGTGTTAAAACGTATTCCACGGTTGATCGGCAAGATTCTCCATTACAAAGCTATGCGAAGATTTATGAATGATTTACTGTGAACTCCTGATTAACCGGATGCCGCAACATCCGAATTTCCTTTTATCGGAAATTCGATTAACCTAAAATTCTATTAACAGGAATTTTCAAGGCTCGGCGGTTTTTCATTCTGCTTTACTAAGGTACAAATATACGGTGAATTTTTAGTCTTTAATCTGTAACCTTAACACGTCTATCAGCCATAGTACTCTATTAATCGGAATAGGATCGGTATGTCCGGTTAATCGGGAGTTTACTGTTATAATGAAGATTATTTTTCTCCGATCGTTGACAAAAATATGAGCGAAAGTGATCAAAATCAATATAAAAATAAAAGAATCCGACTTTTTAGTCACGATTAAGAGATGCGATGAAAAACGACACCTCGGATTCTATCCGAAATGCGAGTTGATAAAAAACCTCTCTTTTATATATATATATATATACATATATATATATATAACATATATATATATATATATATATATATATGTATGTATGTATATATATATATTAGGACTGCGTCTGCAGTATCCCTTTTTCGTGCGAACTAAATACTGCTATTAATCAGCATTCCTAACCCAGCAAACCGGTAACGATCCGACGGCAAAAGTTTTCCCACAAGAGAGGGTTTGTGGATACAGAGAGAGAGAGGAAGAGAATCCCATTTAGGCGCAAATCAACTCCCGTGTTTACGGACTAGATCCACGCGACTTAATCTCATCGGTTTAACCTATCTGATCCGTCGGTGCACCGCTGGGTTTTGGAACGATTATCGTACGGCCGTAGAAACGAAATCGAACTTCGGGTAAATCCGTTCGAAACTCGTATCGTCGATTCGTGCCAATCGGGAGTAGTAGTACTGCTCCTTACCGCTCCTCTGATATGATGTGCTGACTTAATTGTTTCGTTTCGGCGAGATTTTGCATTTCTCTCTTTGATCGCTGTGCAGATGCCCGTCTGTTTTCCAACTTTCGAGAGAGTCTTATTGTTTCATGATTAGGAGTCACTGACGAAACGACGCAAAGTTGAAAATAACAGATACACACACACACACACACATATATATATATATATATATATATGTGTGTGTATATATATATATATTTTTTTTTTTTTTTGGGCAACTAGGTGTTGAAGGAAACCAAGTGAACACTTACCGGTATATATATATATATATATATATATATATATATATATATATATATATATATATATATATATATATATATATATATATATATATATATATATATATATATATATATATATATAAGGGTAGCAACAAGGTGTTGGAGGAAGCCCAGTGGACACTTACCTAGAATGAAGAGCCGCTGGGGGTGATGAGGACACACGAAAAACACAAAAGAACAAAAACTACACAATAAAGGAGCTTTCGGGCTGATGCCCTTCTATATGTTTCTCCGTCGCTGAAGAAGGGCATCAGCCCGAAAGCTCCATTTTTGTGTAGTTTTTGTTCTTTTGTGTTTTTCGTGTGTCCTCAGCACCCCCAGCGGCTCTTCATTCTAGGTAAGTGTCCACTGGGCTTCCTCCAACACCTTGTTGCTACCCTTATTATTACCTTTCCTTTTCCTTAAGTATTTATATATATATATATATATATCCTTACTTACCTTTCCTCTTCCTTAGTATATATATATATATATATATATATATAATAATAAAACGAGGGTGGTCGGTTTGTTATAAATATCGCGAAAATTCATAAATTAAGCGCTCAAGAATTTTGTCGTATTTTTTGCAACTTTAAAAATTTATTCTAATATTTTGGAATGTTGTAATGAATAGATTATGGCTTCTAACATAAAAAAAACGTGTATCTAGGAAATATTCGGTTAAGGCAATGGTCGGAAGCTTTGGGCTCTTTCACGACTTGAGTGCATCTCCCAAAACCAACTTTCTACCGTATAAAGAGCATGGAACGTAAATTTCACTCGCTACTTGAGTTATTGAAGGTTCACGTTTACTTGCAAGAATGTTTAAAATATGAATTGATTTTTTTTTAATAAGAACCAACTTATTCAAATATAATGCGGCTCTTCTCGCTCATTCGTTGGCCGATCCATGGGCTAAGTAGAAATATCGCCATATTATTAAATGCGTCAAGGGCCGTATTTGGGAGGTTTTACCAAGCTAATGCATTTATAAATTATGGAAAATTTAGAAATAAAGTATGTCATTTATATTTAATAGCAAATGAGTTTCGTTCGAAATTTTAATTCTTTTTTCTTTTTTTTACAGGTAAGCCTCATCATTTTCTGTGTTTTCCTGAAAATTCCCGCAATCTTTGTCACGTGAGTACAAGGTTTCGAGAACTAAATGTTGACTTGTTAGTCAAAGTTTTAACAAATATCGATAATGCGATTTCGGATTTCTGTTCTTCGAAACATGAAAATATTTCAAAGATCGGTCGGCGAAATTGTTACGCCATCGAAGGAACAGTGCATACAGAAACGGCTGTCATGTTAGCATATTAGTAATTGCTGTGAGTTAACTATCATACAGCCAAGGTTTTCAGCACTAAAATCCTACCATGGGAGGTTACGCCTTCACTCCACTTTATTTTTTCACGTTCTTCCTGGAAATACAGAACGAAGCGTTTTTAAATATTGTGAGATAGTTACAATATCAGAAAATTATGCCTTCCTGAAAGGAAAATCGTCAATATAATGGTTTTATTTAAAATGAAATATTTTTGATATTGCGAGTGGCCTACATTGCCCTGGTGGTAATTTCGAAAAGGTAAAGGTCCTCATTACCCTAAAAATTTCAATTTTCTTCAACGTGCAACAGATTTCAAATACGTATACAATGTAATAAAACATTTACATAAGAGAAAAATTATCATCCAAATAAAAGCACTTAAGAAAACCAAGAACGGTTTAGGTGGCACCCCACGTCCATAAGCGATTTTACGCAGCAAAGCACTGTATGGAATTTCTGCTTTACCGTCAAACTAATGAAGAAGTGTGTAAGAATGGATTTATAAAAGTTGTAACTAATAGCAAGAGTTTTGAAGGAACAACATCGAAAAAAAAACTAGAAATGGGGTGCGGCTGAACTCCCTGTTGGCTGTATGAGGGTTAAGTAGTGTCGTTCGATAGTTGAAACGAGATCGAGGTGTATTTGTCACCGTTTTCACTTTTCTCAGTCTCATTCTCCCAACCTCCCATGCTCTCTCTCTTATTCCTATCCCCTGCCACACACCAATTGCGGTGACTTGCAGGGTATTTATTCATCTACTTCCTCACACATTTCTCTCTCTCTCCCCCCCCCCTCTCTTTTCCCACTCTTCCCCCTCTCCTTCCCATCTCAATATAGGAATATGTACTCCGTCTCTCCCATCTCTCCCCCTCTCTTTCTCCCCCCCCCTCCCTCTATCCTCTCACTCATTGTCAGTCCACTCTCTTCCTATCTTCCTCGTTCCTCCTCCTATTTCCCTCTTGCCTCCCTCTTCATATCTCCCTCTCTCTAACCTTACATTTTCCCTCTCTTCGCTCTTACCATTTACCTCTTCATTTCACTCTCCGTCTCTTTCCATCCTACATCCCCATTCTCTCCCCCCAACCATCGTCGCCCGAATAATATATCTATCTCTTCTCTACTATTCTCTCCTCAACACTCTCCTGCCTCCACTCATCTCTCTCCTACGCTCCTATCTCTTCAACCCTCTTTCTCCATCCCTGCCCTATGCATCTCATGCAACTAATTTTAGCTTTAGTTCTTTCTCAGAAGTTCGAAAACTCTTATCCCTGAAATGCACGACAATAGGAAGAAATATTTGTGTGGCACGAATTTCTCCGGCTCTCTCTCTCTCGAGAGAAACATCCGAGGGCGCCTCTCCGGCGTTCGTATTCATTCGGGCGTCGGGAGGCGGCGTCGTCATCATCTTACCCCTCCCCCTCCGAAGGGAAAACGTGCGTCAGGACAATTTGATGTGGCTTGCGCGGGAACGCGGTTTATAGGGACGGGCTCTGACGACGACGACGAGAACCGCATCGGGCGAGGCCTTGGCGCTGTACGGCGGAGTCGGAGGGGAAGCATCGCAGGAATTCGAGGTTGGGAGAAGGAGAGGAAGGTTGGTGAAGGGAGAGAGAGAGAGTACACGAGAGAGAAAGAGAGAGAGAGAGAATGTGGTCGGAGAGTCGTGGAGTGGGATTGCGGAGGAGATAAGTGGCTGGAAGGGACGGCGCGTGGGAGGGAAGAAAAGACAGCGAGAGAGATAAGCGATGGGAAATTCGAAATGGCTCATTTTTCTGGCGTGTGCATTCTTGATTTTATTCGGCCAAATCGCGCTTTCTCCGTGATGGAAACGCGGGCAAAGCGTGAGGATTCGTTTTCCAACCGGCTTGTCTTGCACTAGTGGAATATGTATGTGTTTTTGTTATTATTTTTAACACGGCCCTATATTTGGTGGTGCTCGTAGGAGCGTTTACAAAAAAAAGAAATATGATTTATTTCTATAATAGTACGCCATAGTGGGCGGCCACTGATTCGGTTGAGTGCGGCGTCAGATCTTACATCTACATCAACATGATACCTTGCAAATCACCAGACTGGTGGGTGGCAGGGGGTGCAGCACACCAAAACCTACCTAATAACGTCCCTCGTGGGAATCACTCTCCTTTTATGATCCCGTATGGTCCTTGGGAAAAACGAGATCTGATATCGCTCGGTCCTACAGTCGATCTCTCGTATTTTATTCTCGTGATCGTGCCTGCCCATGTACGTAGATGCCTCTAATATTCCTGAGACCTCCTCTAAGAGAACATCCTACCTAAATTTCTGCGATCCTCTAGCGATATCCTATTCAACTCCTTCAATGTGAGGCTTAATTTTTGCTCATATTTTTGCTTTACGAATCTGGCTTCTGTGCGTTGAATTCTTTCTAACTCAAGTATCTGTCCCTTTTCGTACGGATCCCATATGCTGGAAGAGTATTCGACCTGAGATCTGACCAATGATAAATAACACGTTTCTCGTACCTGTTCTGTGATACTTCTTACTATTCCGCATACGAAGCCCAATTTCTTATTGGCTGCGACTACGAGCCTTCGAATATGCATATTCCACGATAGATCACGACAAATGGTGACTCCTAAATATTTAACGTACTCTGCAGATTGTATATTCAATCTATCAATTCTGTACTCCGTGTCTAATTCATTGTTCTTAATCTTCCAGAAACTCAATAGGGAACATTTGCTGTGATTAACTTCGATTTTCCAATCTTGACACCATGCTGAAAGGGCGCTTAAATCTTCCTGGAGCGATTTTTCGTCATCCTGGCTCATTATCTTCTTATATAAAACGGCGTCATCTGCGAAAAGTCTTATTTTGCAGCGAACTACCGAGCAGATGTCGTTTACATATAACAGGAATAGTAGTGGGCCTATGACACTTCCCTGTGGAACACCTGATGCGACTTTTACCGGGTATGAAGATTTCCCATCAATAACTACTATCTGTTTTCTGTTGGAGAGGAAGTCTTTTACCCAACTCACGATATGAGGGTTTATGCCGTACTTTCCTAGTTTTCCTATTAATTTATTATGGGGTACTTTATCAAACGCTTTTTTAAAATCAATGAAAATGGCATCAACCTGAGTGTTTTTCTCTCCGCATTGCAACAAATCGTTTACGAACAGGGCGAGCTGCGTTTCGCATGACCTTCCTTTCCGAAACCCGTGCTGGTTTTTGCTTAGCGAAGAACGACCATCTAAATAACCCAGAACAGGGCTAGAATCTTACACGATAATGACGTCAAGGAAATCGGTCTATAATTTTCGGGGTTATCTTTATCACCGCCTCTGTGGATGGGCGTTACGCATGCTAGCTTCCAGTCTTTTGGAACGGTACCATGTGCAACGGATTTTTCGAATATTATTTTCGAGTAAGGTGCGATTACCGAGGCCAGCTCTTTCAACACGCGCGGGTATGCCCTCCGGCCCGGAAGACTTATTTTGCTTAATCGACTCTAGCTGGTGCGCGATACTTGTTTCAGAGAATATCAAATCTTTCATCGAATTTCCCTCATCATTCAAAGCTGGTTCCTCAAATTCGTTGCTCACCGAAGTAAACGCTTTCTAAAAGTGTTCATTTAACAAGTTCGCTTTTTCCGCGCTGTCATGTACTACATCACCTGCCTCCGTTCTCAATGACGCTATGGTGGGGCCTCTACCATGAACCTCTCTAACGTACGACCAAAATGCGTTCGGATTTTCTTTCAAATTATTATCCAAAACTTTCTTTTTGTAATCATTAAATGCTTCTCGCATTGTTACTCTAGCTTTTGACCGCGCCTCTCTGTATTGATGCCGTATCATTGACCTCTGTTCCTCTGTAACTTTTGAAGAATTGGTATTTAAGCGAGCGTGAAGTTTTCTTTGCCGCCTAAGAGTGCATCTAACTTTCTGGTTGTACCATCTTGGTACAGCCGGATGCAAAAATTTGTTCATCCCCGTCTTGAAAATTTTGAAGGCGATTCTTAAGTGCGTGTACTTTCTAGTCATAGGTGTCCACGTTGTTATTTACGAAGAGATTTTTGTATTTTTCTGACAAGTTTCAGTGGCAAGCATTTGAAAATTATGAATTTCTAAATAATTTTACCATCAGTTGAGCTAAGATTCCGTGAGACGAGCAGAATCTCTGCGATTTGGAGAAATGAAACGCATAATCCCATCACGATCATGATTGGCGTGCTCTTAAGAAATTTGACAGCACGCGAAAAATATTTACTTTAATTTTTTTAGGATTGTTTAGTACCTCACTCTGCAGTCTCTGATCCGAGGACATATGATCGTAAAAGATAGCGGAGCCCCTCATCACTACGCAAGGCCTTTCTTTTAGCTTTTGAATGGGATTTTTTTATCCAGGGAATTTTTTACGTCTTCATTATTTTGGAGGTTTCATTGTTCATTGTTGCCGCTACCACAATGTCAAACGAAACAAAAGTAGGATCGGAGGTGCTTTCATAAAAATGTTTGGTTTTTTACAGTTTGAGTTGAGTTGAATTCTGCATAGCTAAAGATGTGATGGTACCCGGTAAAAGTCCACAGGGAAGTGTCATAGGCCCACTACTATTCCTGTTATATATAAACGACATCTGCTCGGTAGTTCACTGCAAAATAAGACTTTTTGCAGATGACACCGTTTTATATAAGGAGATAATGAGCCAGGATGACCGAACATCGCTCCAGGAAGATTTAAGCGCCCTTTCAGCATGGTGTCAAGATTGGAAAATCGAAATTAATCTCAGCAAATGTTCCCTATTGAGTTTCTGGAAGAGGAAGAACAATGAATTAGACTCGGAGTACAGAATTGATAGACTGAATATACAATCTGCGGAATACGTTAAATATTTAGGAGTCACCATTTGTCGTGATCTATCGTGGAATATGCATATTCGAAGGCTCGTAGGCGCAGCCAATAAGAAATTGGGCTTCGTATGCGGAATAGTAAGAAGTATCACAGAACAGGTACGAGAAACGTGTTATTTATCATTGGTCAGATCTCAGGTCGAATACTCTTCCAGCATATGGGATCCGTACGAAAAGGGACAGATACTTGAGTTAGAAAGAATCCAACGCAGAGCAGCCAGATTCGTAGAGCAAAAATATGAGCAAAAATTAAGCGTCACATCACTCTTGAAGGAGTTGAATTGGATATCGCTAGAGGATCGCAGAATTAGCGCTAGGTTAAGGCTTCTGGAGAAATTTAGGTAGGATGTTCTCTTAGAGGAGGTCTCAGGAATATTAGAGGCACATACGTACAAGGGCAGGCACGATCACGAGAATAAAATACGAGAGATCGACTGTAGGACCGAGCGATATCAGAGCACGTTTTTCCCAAGGACCATACGGGATCATAACAGGAGAGTGGTCCCCACGAGGGACGTTATTATGTAGGTTTTGGTGCGCTGCACCCCCTGCCACCCACCAGGGTATTATGTAATGTAGATATTCTAAATATTCAAATGAAAACTTTCACTGTTGGATAGTTTTAGAAAAAGTATTATCCACTTTATCACATGGTTTAAATTTTGCTAACTTTCAAGAAGCTTAGATGAACGGGTAATATATGTGAAACATTATTCTACCTAATCAAATTCGAAATAACAAGACCAGCATGAATCGTCTTGCGTGGGGAAAGTGATTGGAATAGCTTTACATCTGCACGCACATGTTCCCCTGCAACTTAACGAAGTGGTGGGTGGTAGGGAGATGCAATTCGTCGTCATTCTCAGCACGTGCTTTTTGTAAAAGTCCTTATAACTATGTTCATGTGGTTGGTAAATATCTATGAACTTCTGTCGGACTAAGACTAACGATTAGGGTATTATTGCTGATTCGTTGCTTTTATTGGAGCTTGTTTTTCGT